>CM054802.1:11821679-11896178 GCA_028984105.1 Lavandula angustifolia | reverse complement strand
TAAAAGATACGTACAGTACATTATATGTGGGAGCTCATTCCCACTAAAAATAACACAATTCTATCTATTTCTTAAACTTATATTCACCTAATATTTAATTTTATTAAATTGTTCTCAGATTTTCGTCATTTAGATTGATATTTAAAATTTCGTTCCATTGTCGATGGAGTGCCTATGGTGCTGATAGAAATTTTAGGCTCTCCGAAGCACCCAGCACTCTATCGGCACTCAAGGCAGTGCACATCTAATGAAAATCGGCTCACTATCGACACCCGTAGGCCGCTCAGGATCGTCTGACCCATTTTTGGGCGGACCATTAAGTGGCCAACCAATCACACGGGACCACGTGTGTATTGGTGGGCCACATAATTAATATTATAATGTTAGTTTATTGGTAAAAATACACGTGGTACCGCATGATTAGTGGGTCATTGAGTGGTCCTCACAAAATTGGCCAGAAGATCCGGATTGTCCGTAGGCTCACCATCAATACTCGTTGGCATAATCATTGGAACATAACATGTTAGTCTAATCTCAAATAAAAAGTAAAAGTAAATTAAAAAACTTGAATATTTTATAATTATAATTATAGTTATTTTTTAAGGGAAATGAGTATAAACATATATTTCTACTTATAAATGTATAAAACGAGATGGCGTCATCCTCTCCTTTTTTTTTTTCTGTAAAAGACAACATATATATCCACTTACAGAAATTGAGCCATCAGACAACCCCATAACTAAAAGCATGTCGGCACTCGGCAACAATCAAAAATTAGTACTACACCCGTGCGGATGGATTTTTATGTTTCTTATTAATTTATATATATTGGATTTATATTTAAACATTAACTATTAAGTGGTTCAAATTTCTAACTAATTATAATATCTAAAAATTGTATTTTTATAATATTACAAGTAATATTAAGATTCAACAGTTGTTAATTGAATTTGTAGCATTAAATGTATAATGCATATTTTTAGAATTTATAAATGTGTAACACAAACGCAACATACAATAAATTCTTGAGACGCAACATACAAGTGAGACGAACATTCGTGTTCATGGAGTTATTCATGGCGGCTTACGCCTTTGTCTATAAATGCTTGTAGAATTATTAGTACACAATATTTTTTGTAGTTCTATAATCAACATATTTATATCTCATAATTTGATTGAAATTACAATATAAATTAAATACTACAAAATTTACTATTTTTTTCATTTTCTCGTATTTCAATAAATAGTCAGTTTCAAATAAATAATACATATTGATTATTTACGGATTCTTTAAATGAAATTGATTATTTATTGAAATATAGTAAAATGACAAAACTAATTGAGGCTACATTTTAATAGTGTATGATTACATCTAATTAAGCTAGAAATGTGATAGATTGATAGTTAAACTACACAATTAAAGACGAATATTAACTTCAATTAACAATTAACGTCACTTTTCTTATTTACCAAATCAATTAGTTGAGAAAATAAAGTTATTTACCTTATGAATTATAAATATTTATTACCTTGGTAAATATTTATTTTGCTATTTATTTTTTTATTTTCTACTATACTATAAATGAATGAATTTCTAAAATAAAAATCAATTTAATAAAAATACGTGTTATTTTGATAGGTAGTGGATTGATCAAATTTATTTATTGAATGTCAATATTAAAGGATTTTTTTAATAATTTTTTTTTGAAATTGACTATTTTTTAAAATATGAGAATATGCTAAAATAGTAATAAATCCTAAAATTATTATTGTATTTCTTATTGACTACTTATTGAATTATGAGAAAAATGGAGAAATATTAATATGAGAAAATGGCAAAAAAGTGATTTTGAATGCAAAATAAATTTCAATTAGATTGAAATCAATCTATTCAAATCCTTTATCACACTTTCTTGTGTCCCACTTATTTCTCATTCATACACTTTTTTGTGTCCCACTTATGTCTCACTCACATTTTACAATAAAAAATGACAATAGGACACGAGTAAGACACAAAAATGTGACAAAAGATCCTATGGTGAAATCAATTTGGATTGAATTTTGTTCAATTGTCATTCAGTTTTATTATATACTCCCTCCGTCATGTAGAAATTGTCTTCTTTCTATGTGGCACGGAGATTAAGAAAATTGGATTGTGTGGTGTATATTGTTCGACTTTTTGATTTGTTAATTTTGGCCCGTATTTTTAATAAACAAAATATTTTTATAAGACGCCTCAAAAAGGAAAACAAGACACTTTGTATCGGACGATTGGAGTAAAATAGATATTGTGCGAGACTCAGAGAAATTTTGAGTGCATCTACATAAACTCCTTTTACGTACAGCTCAAAGGTTAAAAAAGAAGGAAAAAAAAAATTTCAAGCTCAACCGCACGTGTCCCATGCACTTTAACGAAGCCCGAGATTCTTAAAAACGAGACTTAGGTCTGCACACTGTGATTACACTTCTCTTGGGCTGCCTGGCCGGCCTAATAATTAACTCAAGAGCTTATTTGTTGAGTTGGGTTAGAGAGGGAATTGGTGAGGAATATTAACTATATACTCGTGATGTTATAAAAGATCTTGTTTACCGGAAAACTTGCAAATATATTTTTAGAGAAGTTTTAGAGATACTTTACAACTTCAAGTAGAAACTATCAGGAAAGGAAATGGATATATAAAGAATTTCAATCATATAAGAATTAAGAATCGATGTCGGCAATCTATTTTTATTATTTAAAGTCCTAAATTTTTGTTAAGTTTTGATTTATTTTTAATTTAAAAAAGGAGAGAAAATAGTTTTATATTTTATGTTTTGAATTAAGCAAATATTTTCTATCTTCATCGTATTATCCTCTAATTACATTTTCTCTCTTTGTTTTTTCAATTAAGCTCGTCCTCCATTCGCGAGTTCAATTTTTCGGCGATACATTCTTCCGGCGGGGGCAACGACAATGTCGCCGAAAAGTTTGCCTAAAAGCATAATTTTTTTATATATAATATGATGTTGGTTTATGTATAATAATTTTTTTTTTCAGAGCCGATAACTAGTATTTGCAAAAAATCGAATTTGGTCATAATATTTTTGAATAGTCATATAGGTTCAACAGTAAACATTACAAGTTATTTGTTAATTACGCGACAAAAATAATTTTGCGGTGTCTATCGAAACGTACATCTGCTGATTTTCAATTTTTTAGTTCAAATGTATTGTCCTCGTAATGATCAGAAGCTTCTATCTGTTTCGTATCCCTGCAACATATTTATCCAACATTATATCAGATTTCATTATAAATTGTCAATTTAATCATACATTTCTTTGCATTGCACAATGCTCATATCTGCATAACTCTGCTTTTGGTTATGCATAAAAGAATTACCAATAGTTTAATATATACTCCCTCCCTCCCACTATTCTTGTTCCATATCTTTTGAGCGCGGTATTTTAGGAGAGTTGGGTTAGCCATACACTTCACATGTTTCTAGCCATTCACATGGCATCATCAAATGATACAAGTCTTGGATAAGAATCTACAACGCACTAGAACGCCCTTGTTGACGATCATTTACTCCGACAGCATCTAGGGTTCCTCGAACAATGTGATATCTTACACCGGGTAAATCCTTAACCCTCCAACCTCTTACTAAGACTGAAGAATGTTCTTGTGAATTATGGTCAATACCGAGTATATAAGCAGTGATTTCAAATCCAGAGGTTAATCGTACTCTGGCAATTTTACGTAAGGCATAGTTGGGTTTTTTGGGGGTAAATAAAGTGTGTAATAATTTTCTATTTTAAGAAATGGAACAAGAATATTGGGGCGGGCCGAAAAGGAAAGTGGAACAAGAATTGTGGGACGGACGGAGTATATTCTTTCTCATTTTCATATCCAAACCTCTGTTCTTGGTTATGCATAATCTTGTTGTTTTTAATGCATAATTACGAGTTTGGACAAACAAATTACGCATTTGTATTTCTAAATTCACCATAAACATCTAATTATTTAAGAAGATATATTCTCCAATAACAATCAAAATATTAAAACGACATACACTTAAAATAAATTTAACTAAACTATTATGCATTGACTAAAAATAAATTTAACCAAACTGTTATACACTGTCAGTATTGTTTATGCAAAATTATATTGAGAAACATCAAACATGCATAACAACGCAAACACTTATGCATAAACATACACAGATTAATTACAAAATTTGAAACAAACATGCGTCCATATTTATTGTGATCAAGCCTAATGTCGTAATGTGTCCAAGAACAAGTTCTTCAAATAACCGAAACCTAAACACATAAAAAATGACAATAATATTGTCAAAAAATCAGAAAACCATAAACTAGGGCTAAAAAATATTGTATTTGCATGTTTTATTACAGTTTCATTAAAAGAATTTCGCAATATAATCTTGAAGTGAACAATACGAAAAATAAATCATAAAACCTTAAAACGATAGTTATTTGTTCTTTTTTTTTTTTTTGTTGACGAGGAACCCGCAGCCGCTACCTTTGGTGCGCACAGGGTAAACCTCGCTCCTGTGCAATAGCCTACAAACCACACAGAAGAGTTAAACCACCCTTTATGTGACAGGGTGACAGGCTCACACATAGCGTGTCCAGTGGGAATTGAACTCATGACCTATCGGTCCCGGGCCACCCACCTTCACCGCTCTTTTGAATTCATCACGCGATTCATCCACAATGATACAAAACTTCTCCGTCCTCATTTCCTCTCTAATATAACTTTGAATCTTTCGAGCGTACAACATTAAGGTCTCTTTTTGAGTTTTAGGAGAAGTATATATGGGATTCCCAGGAGCTTTATCCAACACAAGAAAGGCTACATCCTTGTTCTAAGAGGTCGTTACGAACTCTGAGAAATTACCACAGTTACGTGAACCAACACTTTCATCATGATCTTTAAGCAGAATAACTTGTAAAGCACAAAACTTTACGGAATCAATTGAGACTTGAAGTCGTAACCAGTTTCTTGCAACGTTTTCTTTACTTTATTTATCTACTATTCTATCAATGTGTTGTGGTGAGTTTGATAAATTAGTGCAATCAGTGACGCTCTCTTATGAAAAGAATTCGGACCACTCTCTTCATGGATTAACAAAGAACAATTCTTCCCTTCATGAACTTTCTCCACGATCGAAAATCATGAACAACAAATGCTGCATATTTGGATCGGTTGCTAAAGATAAAACACTTGTGATAAATGTTTAGTGGAAGAATACTCCAACCAATCAAATTCTTTGTACCAAGAACTCAAATTTTTTCTCCTGTGTTTGTCGACTTTTTCATAAGGATTTGGTCGATAGGACCTACTAGTAGATAACGTCGCTGCATCTCATCTCTTTTATCAACTGGATAATCCCATGGATCTCTTTCGAAATCTATTTCACGCCGAGCATCTTCCTCTTGATTGATTATTGAAACTTTAAGTGGAGGAGAATCATTATCTCTAAGTTCTCTTTCATTTACTTCTTCAATTCCGACCAAAACCTCAGAATTGGAAGAAGAACTAGTCGTTGTAGCTTGAGTGCTTTTACATTTGAAATATAAATCAAGTTTCTTCATGTTTTTCTTCATACTTATTCTATTAAATCAAATTAATAAACATATACATTATAATTTACACATAGTCCCAAAGAGTCAAATTCTTAAGTAGCTTAATTCTCAAAATTTACTCATTTATCCACAAAATCAACAAGGTAAAATTGGGGTATTTTGTTGTATTACACAAAAGTCCGGGGTGGTGGTGGCAGCCATGCTCCCCCGCCCCTGGTCCCACATGAGCCACTTTTGGTGTGAAGTTCAGGTGGTTCCATATCAAGATGGGTATGATGGATAGGAAAATAATAGGACTTGCTATAACAGAAACTAAGCATATGGAAGCTTTGGGCAGAAGTAATATTTAGAAGTTGATGATGAGGTAGTGAGGGGAGGACGATGAGAAAAGATGAACAAATAGGCAATCAATTTAAAAGAAAAGTAACATAACAGGTACATTTGGAAGAAATTTGAGTTGTGATTGAAATGTGAAACAAATATCCCCTTTCGTAGTGGATAAAAGGCATGTAAATTTCGAAATCCGCATTCATTACCATTGATGAGATTTGGATGTGATGAGAGAAAAATAAGAAATGAATTAACGCACATGCTAATTGTTGGACAAAGACATTAAAATAAATAATGTTTTTTAAAGAAAAGATGTAACCAAGTTAATTATGATTGAGCTAATATGTCTTGAATGCAACATTCTTCCAAATCTTATGAAAATAAAAATACATTTAAGATTTCACAAACAGTTTGAACTCAAGTAAACTCTGGAACTCCCTGCATGCAAGGGTAGTATGAAACCTGATCATAGCGTTCAGCATCAAATCCCATTATACATAGCTCGATCACTCACGTATGGAAAGCTTGAATTCGTGCAGGCTTTTGTTTTTGCTCAATTCTAATGGCCAAATTAGCTACAGATCGGGATACGTTCTCAACATCCAATTTGTCGAGGCTTTCCTCCAGTGTGCGTGGAATTTCCTGGAGTTCTTCGCAGTTGTTTAGCACGAGGCACTTAAGACGAGGAAAACAACCCTGTGAGGCCTTCCAAGATCTTAAATTTGTGGTTCCAATGAACAAGAATCCGAGACTACGAAAGCAGTCAGCATCTGTAGTCCAAGTCCCTCCGGTGAATGCATTGTTTTTGAGCTTAAGGATCTCGAGGCTATCGATATTTCCCAAAACACTCATATAGCTCCAATCCAAGTGTGTAGCTGATAGTGTGAGGCTCCTGAGGTTTGGTGGGAAACAGTATGGTTGAAGGAGGTAATTCAACCGGCTGTCAGATGCTGATTCATTCATCAGCTTCAAGTGTTGAAGATACCTCAGCGATCTCAAGTACTTGGAAGATGAAAGAGCAGCTAACGACCCTCGAATCCCCAACCTCTTCAGGTTATAGGCCCTTGTGAAGACATCTTCTGTGCAGCATTCGGGTGCCAATCGACTCAGCGTTTGAAGATTTTCCCCCTCTTCGCATGCCCCTTGTTGTATGGCTAGAACAATGGCTGCTTTTGTCAACAAATGTCGTAGCTTGTACATCTTCCAAATATTAGCTTTGAAATCAAGGGAAGGCGACTGAGTAACCAGTACCAGAGTTTCTAGGAAGTATAGTGAAGAGAAGGCTTCAGGGATGACCTCAAGATCATCACAAGATAGAGTCATGTACTTGAGATTCCTTAGTTTGCTCAAGTTGGTGGAAAACTTGGCAAACTTCACGCATCTGCACTCCAAAATCTTGAGCAACTTGAAGGACTTATGGATACTGGAACTGTACTTCGGTTGCACGACTTTTTCTTCTTTGTCGAGACATAGAATAGAACGGACAAATGGTCCCTTGGGTTGAGTAGAGAGGAATTCCGAGATACAGGAGTAGATGCAGAGACGACGATGTTTTGAAGTGAGAGAGATTGGAGCAGCAACTTTCCCACCTGTGGACATTGTGATCTCTTGGTAAAACTCTTCCACACCAGCTTTATATTTGCAGAATCCATATATCACTTTATGAAGAAGGCATGTTTTGATTTTCCCATCGGCATAAGTCTTACCAACCATGACCAAGTTTCGGCCGACAAGATCGTACAAATTCTGCTCTGCGGTTTCCTCCAAACTCTGCGTGGAGGCTTCTGGTATAAATCCTTCTGCAATCCAGAGGTGAGTCAATGTCCGAGCAGGGATCTCTTGACCTTCAGGAAACATTCCCAAATAAAGGAAGCAATTCTGCAAGGATGAGGGCAATTTAATATAACTCAACTCTAAACGCTTAAACACATCATGCTGGGTGCCGTACTCAGTGATGTACATTGTCACATTCTCAGACACCTTCTTCCATAGCCTCTCAATCAGATCCTTGGTTACATCTGTGGAGGGCGGAATGACGAGACTACTTGCAACAACCGAAATTGCAAGTGGCCATCCATCACAGTTTTTGGCAATACGCTCCCCCACTGATTTCAACGTTTCTGGGCACTCGCCCAGTTTCCCAAACACTTCTAGCTGGAGCAGTTCCCAACTTTCATCCTCATTAAGCAAACGCAACACGTGAGACTTCTTCGTGACACGATTCAAATGACTGGTTACTATGACTTTACCCGTGTCTGGCAAGGAACGCCTTATGCTTTGGAATGTCTCCTTGCTCCGTACATCATCGATGACAAACAAGAATCTGCTCTTGCTCAGACATTCTCGAACCGCATAGGCTAATCGATCATCATCAATCTTGCCACTCCCAATAAGTTCATAGACAACATCAAGGAAAGAATCTCTGTTGCAGGACGCTGGAGGCATTTTGAGCCACTCCACTAACTCCTCATAACCAATATTGCCTTGTTTCATAAATTCTTCAAGAATAGCGTAATTAAAAACCTTGATGGAGAAGTCGAGAGGAATATCAACCCAAACGCGAGTTGGGAATTCCGTCCTAATAATCTCGTTATGATAAATCTTCCACGCCAGTGTTGTCTTCCCTGTTCCGGGCATGCTCGTGATGGAGATGACGTCGAGTTTCTCCTTCTTTTCCATGACATAGTTGATCAAAGTCTCAGCCTCATCTTCAAAACCAACAATCTTCTTTACTCCCATTGCCGTATCCTCTTTGTTTAGTTGCACTGAAGGAATCTGTATTCATGTAATGGACTTATTTGAAAAACTGATGAAGTTTTGACTTGAATGAAACTAAAACTTTCAATTTTGAATTCGGAGCTCAAAATTAGAGAAAATACAAATTAATGAAAAATATCAACCAGAAAAAGAAAAAATAAAAATAAAAAGAGGGACCTGAGTGTCAAGGTTTGTAGGCTGGTTCAGTAGTGCCCGATCATCAAATATCGTGATCCTGTGATATATGGGCTCTGCCTTGTCAGCTACAATGGAGTGGATCTCTCTCGCGAGTCGGTGAAGATGAATCTCCTTCGGAATCCCATGTAGAGGCCAGATGTGGTTCTTGGCCGCCATGCGGATCAAGCAAGAATCCAATATATCCTGGGCTTCAAGAAATATCTCCTTGATCCGCCTTTCGGTCGCCATGTCTTTCCCCCTGTTCTCCTCGAGGTAGTCATGTAATGTCTTCAAGACTGACATGTCGTCCTGCATCCGGCCCGCATATTTTCCCAAATCGACATTGCTATACACTAAGGTATCACGTAAATTGGCCAGCAAATGTGAGCCCAGCTCCATTTTTAGGTAAACTCGTGAGGGAGGGAGTGCAAGGTGCTTGAGAGAGAAGTCGATTAGAAGAGGATAGAGATAGGAAATAAATTGGGTGGTTCAAAATTTCTACGTTTTCACTTTAACAACTTCAGAGTTTGAGAATTGACGTTTCAGCCCCTTGACCTCAATAACTACAAAACTATCTCAATTTCATTACAGGACCTCGTCAATTAGCTAAATCTCTTTTAAACCCCCACGTTATTAATAACTTCATTCTGACCTGGAGATATTAATACATGAGTTTGTTATCGACCACTGCGATGAATTAATAAAATAAATATCCAAAAGTAAGATAAGAGTAAAGGTGCTTGTTAGAAGAGAGAGAGAGAGAGAGAGAGAGAGAGAGAGAGCGCACCTCTGCAATGGCTGAAGCAGCCGTGGTATTTCTCTTACACAATCTGAAGCCGGCGATTGCAGTAAATCAACTTCGAGGAGGAGAGGAGGTGGTAAGATGGATCGAGTACGAACTGGAGACGCTTATAGCTCGGTTGGAAAAGGCTCCAGACCAAGACGACAGATTGACAAATACGATCCGCCAAGCTGAAGTCCTCTCCGAGACTTACACCAAAAGGGTGATCCAAAGCAGGGTTGCCAGCTACAGAAACCCAATCGATTGGATCAAAATAGTTATCATCACCAAGAAGCTGCACAGCATCCGAAATGAAATTGCCGATGCTAGACATAAATTGCCACAACCGCGTGAATCTTACATAGCAGCTGAACAGAATCCTCCTCAAGGCGCAGAGCCTAGCGTTCCCTCTTACTTGAGGCGCTTTGTCTACTATTTCGTACTCTTTCCTCCCAATTTTGAAGTACCAGCAAGAAGAATGATCGCCTTGTGGGTTGCGGAGGGTCTGGTCCATTCAAACAAACACGATACTCAATCGGTGGAACAAATTGCTGTAGGCTATCTAGAGGAGCTAAGGAAACTAGGAGAGATACGTGTGAAAACAAATCGAAGCGGAAAAGTGAAGAGCTGTAGCATCGATGCTGGGAGACGAGACGAGCTGCTAAGGAGCGCAGCTGATGGTGGGACTCGTTGGCTGGTAGATAGTAATGGCTCCAGCGGCGACTTCTTCATTCAGATCGATGGCGACCAAACAACTACCAAATCAGTGCGAAATTATAAGGATGTGATTTCCTTCTTGTCTTTCAATACTCAAGAGGGAAGCAAACCGGGAGAGGATATTGGGGATTTCCTCCGTAAATGCATCTCCGCCGGCTGCTTCACCTGGCTCAATGTGCTCGATCTCGAGCTAGTATTCCGGCCCAAATTGCCGGACAAGCTTGGTAAATTGATTGCATTGAAGTATCTTGGGTTGAGGTGGACATACCTCGAACACCTTCCGAATTCTGTGGACAGATTGTTCAACCTCCAAGTGCTGGATGTGAAGCATACATACATAAGTGTTCTTCCGAAATCCATATGGCGTATGGAGTATCTGCGACATTTATACTTGAGTGAGGCTTACCGTACCCGATTTCCTGATCCGCAATCGCGGGTGGCTCTAACTGCGCTTCAAACGCTATGGGGAGCCTTCATTGACGAGGATACGCGCGTCGAAGATGGATTGGATACGTCGCTGGACATTCGGAAGCTGGGACTGTCGTGCAGGTGGAAGGCATCTAAAACCGATGAAATGTCTAAAAAACAGTTGAGGGCTATCGACAAATGGATCTCGAACCTCAAGTTTCTGGAGTCTTTAAGGCTGAAATCACGAGATGAGAGAGGGAAAGCTGCCCCTCTGCATTTAACTTCCTTGGAGGGGAACAAGAATCTTTCAACGGTTTATTTGCTGGGGAAATTGGATCGCCTCATCCTCTGTGAACTCCCTGCTAGTCTTAATGATGTTACGCTGTCGGGGTCGGAGTTAGATGCGGACCCAATGCCATTTCTAGCATGGCTGCCTAATCTCGTCATTCTTCGATTGTTTGGTGAGTCTGTGGTTTGCAGTAAGATGCATTGCTCCAGAAGAGGTTTTCCTCAACTCAAGGTTCTTTGCATTTGGAAGCTGGAGAATTTGGAGGAGTTTGAAGCAGAGGAAGAATCACTGCCCTCATTGGATGAATTGGAGATTCGATCGTGTGACAAACTGAAGAAACTTCCTGATCGACTGCGAAAACCTCAAAATCTTAAGATCAAACTGACGAGTATGCCAGAAGACTTCGTGCTCAGAGAAGGGAGAAAATTTGTTAAAGTCGAGCATGCTCCTGAAGATGACCGATACACACTGTCGAATATTCCGAGCTTCGGACAGGATGTTTCGTAGGTTACGAACACTCCTGCATCGATCTTCTGACTTTTCTCAGGTATCAAGCATCTATTAACTGAATATTGTTCACTTATCTTGTCTCAACAACCTTTAAAATGTCATTCCTGTATAAACCAAATTTCAGTTATGGATAATTATGTCCAAGCTTCCATCTCTCTCAATTCCGCCCTCTGATACTTTACTGCATCTCTTGATATCATAGATGCTCGATCTCGAAGACAGTGAGTTCAACTGTTGGTGCATGTTTCGTTTCCTTATTCAAATACAATAAACTGCAAGGTTTCTTCAGTCGAACAGATGGTGGGGGACCTGCTACAGTTCGCATGCATCTCTTATTTCCTTTTGGATTTCTGCAACTACCATGTCTTGTTTGCATGCTATTTAGTTGGTCTTCTAAATTCTTGAATCGTAATCTTGTAATAGCTTTCAAAGAAAAGGGTTGTTTGATACTCCCTCTTCAGTTTTACCTCTTTCATTTATGTGGAGAAGCACAAGATACCCTAAATCTCATAACATACTACTCCCTCCATTCCATTTTTATTTTTTTTATTTTTCTCAAATGGAGTTTTAAAAAAATTATGTAAGTGTATATTTTATGAGTTTTAATTCTATTAATAAATGAATATAGTTTTCAAAGAGTAGTTGTGAAAAGAAATGAGAATTCATTTAAATTTTTGAAGGGCATATTTTAAGCAATCGATTTTTTTTTATTCATGTTGTAATTAAGAAATTAATCTAAAGTTTTCAAAAAGCTAAAATTCTTAATTTTCTGAGTTTGGAGCGGAATGAAATCATGTAAGATAATTTATTTATTTTTTTGGAAAAAAGAGTATAAGAATTTGGGGTGAGTAGTGAGTAAGGAGAGACTCACTTCATTTTAGGCTTAAGAGTTAATTTTTGTCATTTTAGAAAAGAGAATAATAATAGCGGGACAATCCAATTAAGATAGGAGGATAGTAATAGCGGAACGGGAGGAGTACTTTGTAAAGAATTTCTATCTATAAATCATAAAACAAGTCACAAGAAATTAAATCTGCATCTTTTGGCTAAGCTATGTTCACCATGTTCACAAAAAGAATCATAAAAGCAATTGGCAATTAATCCAATTACTATATATTGATAATGATGCATCTCATAACAAAAAGAATCATAAAAGCAAAATGGCGTGATGCTTGCAACTAACAACTACAATTAATCTATGTTGCACGGACACTTCGAAAAATGTCGCCGTACTGTGTCGGACACGGACACGCTCGGACACGCGCCCGACACGTGTCGGACAAGGCAAAAACGTGTCCAACAAATAAAAAAAAAATTTTTGGACACTTCCCGGACACGGGAATTGAAGTGTCCGACTCTTCTCGGACACGGGAATTGAAGTGTCCGACTCTTCCCGGACACGGGAATTTAAATTTCTAATTTTTTTTTTATTACAAATCGTCCCTAATGGGAATCGAACCCAAGACCTACACAAGATCAACCACTTACGCAGAAGTGAGAATACTAACTACACAAGATCAACCACTTAAGTGTCCGACTCTTCCCGGACACGACCACAACAAAAAAAAAAAATTAGACTCTTAACAGATCAATAAACTGACAGTTTTGAGTTGAATAGTGGTGTTGGGATTTTAGAGATTGCAAATCTCACATTTGATGAGCCGGAAGTGGAAAATAATTTGTTGGATGAAGTATTCTACACCGATTCATAAAACTTGAAAAATTACTTTTTATTTATATTATTATGACTTTTAAGACTAATGTTTATTGTTGTTATCTACTTATCTTAGTATTTCACATTTTTATGCTATGATTATAAATTATGAGTTATGACTTATGCGTTTTGAGTTAATAATGTGAACAATGAGTTTGATATTGAAAAGTTTGACTTAATCATTTATATATATATATATATATATATATATATATATTAATAATTTAATATTATTTATATTAGCGCCCGTGTCGTGTCCTAAATTTTTCAAAAAATACCGTATCCCGTGTCCCGTGTCCGTGTCGTACTGTGTCCCGTGTCCTTGTCCATGCAACCTTGCAATTAATCGATGTAGTAATTAATTTAAACGAATCCTTTCACATTGTTGCTAGCAAACACAATACAAATATTCAGCAATCTTAGTATTTCAATTTCATGGGAAAGTCAAACCATTTAGCTAGCTAGGTCTTTATTTATAATTTCAGGATTAGCTAACGTTTAAAGTTAACAACTGGCACTAGTTTTGTAAATACAGGCTGGCATTGGAGATGTGCATCACATGTATGACAATTTACAAAATGTATATAACTTGTCAATCAGTTTATTTAATGAACAGGAAGCACTATACAGTTAGCGTTTAAAATAAACCACAAATAATTATTTTAATGCAATATACAAACTGGCTCTGTATATTCGGACTAAGACATTATAATAAAATTATAATACTGACTACTTGTATATTAGTTTAAGGTCCTGTTTGGGAAAACAATTTAAATAAGTGTTTATAATATAAGTGCTTATGTTATAAGCACTTAATTTGAATAAGTTGTTGCGTTTGGAAACATTTATATATAAACGCTTAACTAGAGAAAAAAATAAACTGTAATTTAAAAAATTGTTGTCGGATTTAATATGATGATCTATTTTCCATAAGTTGTTTTTAGTTTATTTTCATAAGCTATTCCTATCCGCTTATGAGATTAAGTCAAAAACAACTTATTTTTTAGAATAAATTATTTTCATAAACTCTAAAAAATGCGTACATAAGCACTTATTTTTTTAGAATAAACTGAAATAAGTTGTTAATAAGCTCTTCCAAATGGAGCCTAAAACAATATACAGATTGCCTTTTGGTATTTCAAAGGTAAATCCCAATCATGAGGACAATTATAAAGTGTAACTTTCCATTCAACTACAGTTAGTTTAATGCAATGTGGAGGCCGCTTTCATCGCATGTGAAAACAAAGAAATGGAACTTGTTAATTAACTATAGTAGTCAAGATAATAATTTGTAATCAACTTTTTTTGCATGATGTTTACACCTAAGTAGCTAGCTAACAACTACGATTAGTTTAATGTAATAATTAATTTAAAGTAATGGGAGTCTTCAAGAGACTTCAATACATAAATATGGGTATAAATAGATATTACCACATTTAAATTTTTGTATGATATATAAATTATTATACATGAATAAATTTTTTCCTAACCCATTTCAAATAAATATTGTGTATTTTCTCAAACAAAAAATAATAGACTAAGGTTTGACTAACAAAAATTTCAACGAGATAACTAATTCATCCAAAACTCTATAATTAGGAGATTGATAAACCAAAAAAGTAATAATAACACAAAAGGAATTAGAAAATAATGCGAAACTACAAAAGGAATTAGAAAAAGATATTGAGAAATTAAAAAGAAAAGAAAAGAAATTAAATAAGAATTTAGGAGAAAACATAAAAATACGGCTGAAAAAAGAATGAAAGAAAATTAATACGAATATTTAAAAGTGTGAAATAAATAAAAGGAATAAATAAGGGAAACAAAAGAAATAAATAAAGAGTATTAAAAATTAAGTACAAAGTAATAAAAAAAATCAGGAAAATAATACTAGGATAAGGGAAACAAAATAAATAAATGAAAGAGTATTAAAAACAATAGTAGAACAAGGGAAACAAAGAAATAAATAAAAGAGTATTAAAAATAAAGAACAAAATAATAAATGAAATCAAAGAAAAATAATAATAGAAATAAAATATAATAGATAAAGAAACTGCTAGGTTCAAGAATTGAACCCGGGTCAATTGATGAAAACCCGCATACACCTACCACTGGGCTAAATACCGGAATTATCAATATTTTTACCAATAAATATATTCGTATAAAAATTTGCACTGGGCTGGAGCCCAGCCCAGCTAACCTGTAGATCCGCCTCTGGAGTCTTGAGAAATTGTTTTCCTTTCACGTTATTGCAGACAAACGAAATATAAAATATTCATCAAATTTATAATATGTCTCATGTAAATAAATAAATAATATAGGTTCGGTACAACTATAACATTTGAATACCCGACAAAAGTTTAAACTCTTGTACTATTGCATTTTACCCTCTAGACTATAAAAATAAGTAAACCATACCCTATATTATCTTCTTGTAGAAATCCAACTCAAATTAATGAAGAATATGCTTCCCAAAAAAGTTATCCGACAAATACAAATTATTTATTAATTAACAATACAAATTATTTATTAATTAAAATCTCTATAGGAGAGTAAAATTTCATAGTGCTAGACTAGTATATAATAAGTTTTCACGACAGAGCAAGTGAGCATTCCTCGTCATCGATTGTCTAAATATTACTGAGAAAGATATGGCGGAGGCGGATGCTGCTATTGAGTTCCTGCTCAATAACCTCAAAAACCTACTGCTCTACCACTCAGATCTAATCACCGACTCACTGAAGCCGATCGAGAGCCTCGACAGCAATCTCCGCATCTTCAAAGGGTTTCTGAAGGACTCGCAGAGGAAGCGGATAAAGGACGGGCCCACGAAACATCTGGTTCGAAACATTTACGATGTTGTTTATGAGGTGGAAGATGTGATCGACGCCTTTGTTACCCAGGCCGTGGAGAGGTCAGTCCCCTCCTTCTTCAAACTCTGGAAGCCTTCCGTCAGTATCCACCAAATTGGCGAAAAGGTCGAGGAGGTCATAAAAAAAATAGATCTGGTAAGGTTTGACTTCACCAATCTCAACGTCCCCGATGAAGACAAATATGCAGAGCCTATGGTATCCTTATTTATCCTTATCCTTTTATCTAATCTGTTTCCGTATATAGATATTTTGTTATTTCCATAATCGGTCCTTCAATTGTTTCTCTTATGTTTATTCATCTTTGTTTTTTCCCTTAAAAATGCTTGATTTGTAAATTCTCATCATATATGTATCTAGAACGCCATGATTTGGGGAAACACCAATGCACGATCTCATTTTTGAATTTTGACAGTTTTTATACATTCTGAATCTAAAACTGTATATTACTTTATTGGATTATGTTAAGACAAATATGAATATTTAATTAAAAAGATTTTCCTACATGTAGAGGAAATTATTGATAATACATAGCTAATTTGTTCGAGTTGAATATAAATTCTAATCGTGAATGTTTCTAGGGAGAGTTTCGGCCGCCAAGACTGAAAGATGTAGTGGGATTCGCAGATGTGACGGATGAACTGATAAACCGTCTGACTACACAAACCACATATTCTGATGTGGTTTGTCTGATTGGTATGTTTGGGCTGGGCAAGACGACTCTGGCATGGAAGATTTTTAATGATACGGAAATACTCTATGAGTTTCCCGTTCGTATCTGGCTTCCTATTTCCCAAGAGTTCTCAGACAAAGATGTCTTCCTAACCATTCTCAGAGAGTTCACCCCTATAACAGATGATATACGTCGAGAAGATGAAAATGAACTAGCCCTCCGTGTTGCTTCCTATCTCGAGAGTGGAAATTTCCTGATCGTCTTCGATGATGTTTGGACTATTGCTGATTGGGACAGAATTAGGCATTGTCTGCCAACTAAAAATGTTAAGGGGAAAGTCTTGATCACCAGTCGTATTGTGGGTGTTGGAAAGTATGCATGTAGCCCAAGACCTCCTACCGTGTTGCGTTTCTTTAATCAAGAAGAAAGTTGGGAGCTGCTACGGTTGGAGGCTCTCCGCAAGCTGGAATGCCCTCCCGAGTTGGAGAATGTTGGCCAACTCATTGCAAGATATTGTGAAGGACTCCCACTTGCAGCAGTGATTATAGGAGGCATCCTTGCAACCAAGTATTTTGAGTACGATCTAAGCCGCACGAGAAAAGCATGGGAGAACGTATCCACACAGGTGACCGCGTATATTAATGAGGACCCGAGAAATCGCATGAATAAGTTTATATCTTTCAGCTATGATAAACTATCTTACCACTTGCGCGCATGCTTTCTCTATCTTGGGATGTTTCCTGAAGACTACGAAATCCCAGCGTCGAGATTGATACTCATGTGGATTGGAGAAGGATTCATTCAACAAAGTAATGATTGTAGCTTGGAGGAAACGGGAGAGAAGTATTTGGAGGATCTCATCAACCGAAACATGGTCAGGATTAAAAAGACCAAGCCGAGTGGTGGGGTTAAAACATGCTGCATTCATGAAACATTTCGTAATTTCTGCCGAAAGGAAGCTGGATATGAAAATGAGAATTTCCTTCAAGAAATCGAGTTTAAAAATGGTGTTCTCTCACCTCCATTTAGCGACATGCATAGGTTTCGTCGTCTTTCTATTCATTCTCATATCCTCAGATTCATCAATCGCGAGCCATTTGGTCCTCGAGTCCGGTCATTCGTGTGTTTCTCCAAGGATGATTTCGTCTTGCCGTTAGAAAGCATCCCAGGATTCTCTAAAGCTTTCAAATTGCTTAGAGTTTTAGATGTCAAACCTATAAGATTCCCCGTAGTTAACATCGACTTTTTCTTATTGGTTCATTTGAGGTACGTCGTCATATCGGTCGATTTACCAACTCTTCCTTCAAGATTCAGCCAGTTATGGAACTTAGAAACCCTTATAGTCAACACCACGAAGAGAACGCTGGAAGTGGAGGCAGATATATGGAAACTGATTCAGCTAAGGCATTTTAAGACAAATGTATCTGCTTCATTACAAAAGCCAAGTAAAGACAGCAAATATGGTGCAGAACTTCAAACACTAGGCACAATTTCGGTGGGGAGTTGCACGACTGAACTCTTTCAACACGCCCGCAATGTGAAGAAATTGGGCATTCGTGGACAACTATCCTTGCTTCTGGAAGGAAAGAAAGGATCGTTTAATAGTGTGGGAAGAATGAAAAATCTTGAAAATCTGAAATTAATAAACGATTTATATCCTCTTCCACCTTCAGAAAGACAACTGAATGGCCTTCCTCAAGCTTACCAATTCCCGCCTAGGCTTAGGAGCCTTACACTACGTGCTACTTTTCTTGATTGGAGTAATATGACTACTCTTGGGCTGCTGGCCAATCTCGAGGTGCTCAAGCTGAAAGATAAGGCATTTATGGGGGACACATGGGAGGCAGTGGATGGAGGTTTTCGCCGTCTTGAGTTCCTCTACATTGAGGAGACAAATTTAGCAGTTTGGACTGCTTCATCCCATCATTATCCTCGACTTAGAGGGCTTGTGCTGAAAAACTGTGAGAAACTTCTTAAAATCCCGATCGGGCTGGCTGACGTGGCAACCTTCCAGATGTTGAACTTGTACGGGTGTAGATCAGCAGTTTCCTCAGCCAAAGAAATTCAGGTGGCAAAGAAGGCAGAGGTTGCATTCAAACTCTCCATTTTTCTCCAGAATGAATGATCGGTAAGTTTGTGGGAGTATTTTAATTCTGTAGTCGGATCTGTCCGTTTGTTGAGCCCAGATGTAATTCTCTTTATTTTGGTTAATGCCAGCTGTTTGTCGCCCTTACTCTTACCCTGCTTCTCACTCTCTCTTTCATTTCATTTATTTACTTAGAATTCTCACCGAATTGACAGTGCTATAGATAACTTTAACTATTGGTATGTCCGTATGAAAACTTACCGGAATAAGATGAAGTGATAATGAATCTACCCGAAGTAGGAAACTAAAGTATCTTAATGTGAAAGCTCATTATCGACTCCGACAGTCTGTGAGGCGATACTTTTCCGAAAATTATTCATGCTACTAGAACAAAAGAACGAGAGATAAAATATTACTTCTGAAGAATATATAGAGATAAATTAATCAAATGAGAAGGTATAAACGTAAGATCATCTATGAATGGATCATCTAGAAAGTCTTAATTAGCCTCACATGTAAGGTAATTATAATTTTGGGTATTGTTGAAACAAATTACTAATTAATCAAAACTGGCAAATTTAATACGGACTTTAAAATTCGACAAATTAGTACACGAATTTTCTTACTCTGTCAATTGATGGCATGCCCAGTCCCCAACATTTTCCAGCCACTGATAAAAATTCAACGGCTTCATTTTATTAAATCAATATGAATTATCGTAATGTCATTTGAGCAAAATTTCCACCTTATGAATTTTCATGTTATTAATTCGTTAAGTTTTAAAGTTCATACTAAAATCAATTTAAAATAATCCGTGATTTATTTCATAAATAACCCTTATAGTCTCTATATTAATATCTAAGATTTTTTTTTATTTACTGAACAAGGAAGCTTATACTATTTTCATCTTTATGTTATTAGAAAAATCAAATGATATAATTGCAACACCACCATCCATTGTTACAACCTCAACCCTAAAATAATAATAATAATAATAATAATAATAATAATAATAATAATAATAATAATAATAATAATAATAATAATTAATGCAAGAGAAAAGATTGCATAGGTGAACATCATCTGTTGGTGTAGAGACGACACCTGAGTACTAGTTTCGACTTAAACGCGAAAGTTAGTATATGATACTTGCTGAATAATTCAGCTCGCAAACTTAGCTTTCTGATCGCGTGGGCAGAATGATTCGAATTACTGAGTACCGTCTACTGACTTCAGTCAATTTATAATAAATTCAATATATGAATAAGTGCGGAAATGTAGGCCCAATTTTATCGTCTTTTATTTGAAAAACATTTTATATAAATCAGTTCAAGTCGTGCTTGTGTGTTGATTCAGCTTTATTGAAAATCTAAGTTGTACTTTTGTAAATCAATTTTATACAGAATGAACAGTAAGCAATAAAATAGTAAATGTACAGGCGATTTTTAATGTGGTTCGGATATGCAAGCTCCTACGTCCACTATCCTGATTACCAGGAGGTCTTGACTTTATTATATTGAGCAAATATCAATCGATCTGTACACTGGACAAAACACTTAAACTAAGTTGTCCTCTACTGATATTCTTTTGAGATGTTCAGCTCCCAGTCTGATTCCTTCAATGATTTAGTACGTTCTGAGCAACCATACTAAGTCTTCAGTGTTGAGTTCGTCCGGCTGAAAAAGCTACCCTACTGAGCCTAACAACTAGTGAACTATAGCTAGTCTACTGAGTTTATAACATGTTGAACTCAACTAAGCTATTACATTATAATGTTTCATCACTCGGCTAAGGGTTTTGAGATCTTTAAATCTTATCATACTGAATCACAATCCCAACAACAATTACTAGGGAAAATATGCACACTAATGCGAGAAAATATTCACAATTACTGGAGAAAATATGCACAAGTAATAAGGAAAAAATGCACAATTATTGGGGATAATATGCACAAGTAATGGCATAAAATGTGCACAATTACTGAGAAACTCGATTTTTTATGTGTAGCTTTCGAAATTTTTTGTATTTTCCCCCTTCGAAATCTACACTCGTCCCCTTTTCTATCGAATTTTCAAATTTCGCCCTCCTTTCCTCGTAATCCTAGATCCGCATCTGTTGGTAGGTAAATTGATCACTAGCGTAAAGATAACATAAAAAAGTGTTACTAGTCAATTAACTACAACTAAATCAACCCCTCTTTCGCAATGACTATTAGTTTGAGATTAAATTAATCTTAACTACTACTATTAGTTTAAAACAATATAAAGACTGCCTTTCGATAATCTAAAGGTACATCACGATCATGACAATTACAAATTAAAAAGTGTAACTTGCATTTCATTATTAAACAAACCTTTTTTGCTAATATAATAAATATTCAGTTTTCAACTTTATGTGTAGAGTTAACAACTACAAGTAGTTTAATGCAATAGTGGAAGCGGCTTTCATCGCATGTGTAAACAAAGAAAACGGAACTTGGTAATTAATTAACTTTTTCTGGGTGATGTTTGCAACAAACAACTACGATTATTTTAATTAAATATTAATAATCAAGATAAGAGTTAATCAACTTTTTCTGCGTGATGTTTACAACAAACAACTATGATTAGTTTTATGTACTAATGTTGGGAATCTTCGGAAATCTTTTCCTTTCACATTGTTGGCTGATCACATTTAACGTGAGAACTGCGAATCATGCATAATCGTTATATGTATTATGCATAATCCTTATGTTTTTTAAAGCCTAAAAATTATAATTTTATATTTTGCATAATTTTTATATGATTTATGCAGAAGGCAAAAATATTAAATTTTAGGTTTTTTCTGCACAAATTATATAAAGATTATGAATAAAACATATAAAAACTATGCATGGTTCGCAGTTCTCACATTAAATGTAGGTACACTACATTACGACATGCATGCCGACTTTAGATATTCGATAGATTGTCATAATAACCATGTTGTACATGTAACTTGTCAATCAATTACTCCCTCTGTCCCGCCTTAGTTGTCTTGTTTATTTTCGGTATGGAAATTAAGATGAGTGAGTAGTTGTGTGTAAAGAGATAAGACCCATAAAGAAAAAGTGAAAGTTTGTGTAGTAATTATTTTTCATTTTAAAAAACAAGACAAGTTAAGAGGACAGATGGAGTATTTATTTCAAAAACAACAACCACAATATTTTCTATATATAATTATTAATTTAAAGTATTGGGATTCTTCAGGAATTGTTTTCCTTTCACATTGTTGCTAACAAACACAATGTTAAAATTCACGAACAATCATGCATCGAAATGAGCCCGGCTGCCGTCGCCCCCTCCCCATTCATATTGAAACTCGAATTTTCATGTGTAGTTTTCGAATTTTTTTGTATTTCCCCCTTAGAAATCTACACTTGTCCCCTTTTCTATTGAATTTTCAAATTTCGTCCTCCTTTCCTCGTAATCCTAAATCTCATCTGATGGTAGGTACATTGATCATTTGCGTAAAGATAACATAAAAAAGTGTTACTGGTCAATTAACTACAACTAAATCAACCCCTCTTTCACAAAGACTATTAGTTTGAGATTAAATTAATCTTAACTACTACTATTAGTTTAAAACAATATAAAGACTGCCTTTCGATAATCTAAAGGTACATCACGATCATGACAATTACAAATTAAAAAGTGTAACTTGTCATTTCATTATTAAACAAACCTTTTTTGCTAATATAATAAATATTCAGTTTTCAACTTTATGTGTAAAGTTAACAACTACAAGTAGTTTAATGCAATAGTGGAAGCGGCTTTCATCGCATGTGTAAACAAAGAAAACGGAACTTGGTAATTAATTAACTTTTTCTGGGTGATGTTTACAACAAACAACTACGATTATTTTAATTAAATATTAATAATCAAGATAAGAGTTAATCAACTTTTTATGCGTAACGTTTACAACAAACAACTATGATTAGTTTTATGTACTAATGTTGGGAATCTTCGGAAATTCTTTTCCTTTCACATTGTTGGCTGATGCAGTATTCAGAAAATTTTGTCATTTGTCTCACATATATATATATATATATATATATATATATATATATATATATATATATAGGGTATGGATCTAGAGAGATCCAACCTTTAAAAGAGATACGAGAACCGATCATCTCTTTAGATTCATCAATTTTCAATGGCCAAGATTACACCACTTATTGTCATTAAAATAAAGGAAAAAAGGGGAAAAGGGCAAAATTGGAAAGGAGATTTATTCTTTTTTGAAGAAAAATAGAAGTTTACATAATTGCCCTTAATGAATCTATTTTTTCCTTTTTTGCTTTAATTTTAAATGCTTTTGGGATAAAATGAGAGCCTTAGATTTGCGAAATGGAAGGTCGAGATCGGTTCTCGTATCTCTTTTAAGATTTGGTTTTCATAATATCCATTCCCTATATATATATATATATGAAAATTCATGAGAACTGTTAATCATGCATAATCATTA
Organism: Lavandula angustifolia; assembly: GCA_028984105.1. Taxonomy (NCBI): domain Eukaryota; kingdom Viridiplantae; phylum Streptophyta; class Magnoliopsida; order Lamiales; family Lamiaceae; genus Lavandula; species Lavandula angustifolia. Next base: position 11,872,789 of record CM054802.1, on the reverse strand, counting down.
TATATTTAATGTATAATCCTTATATTTTTTAAAGCATAAAAATTATAATATTACATTTTGCATAATTTTTATGTGATTTATGCAGAAGGCAAAAATATTAAATATTAGGTTTTTTCTGCACAAAATGTATCAAGATTATGAATAAAATATATAAGAATTATGCATGGTTCATTGTTCTCACGTTAAATATAGGTACACTACATTACAACATGCAGGCCGACTTTAGATATTCGATAGATTGTCATATATAACCATGTTGTACGTGTAACTTGTCAATCAATTACTCCCTTCGTCCCGCCTGAGTTGTCTTGTTTATTTTCGGTATGAAAATTAAGATGAGTGAGTGGTTGTGTGTAAAGAGTAAGATCCATGAAGAAAAAAGTGAAAGTTTGTGTAGTAATTTATTTTTCATTTTAAGAAATAAGACAAGTATGAGGATTCTTCAGGAATTGTTTTCCTTTCACATTGTTGCTAACAAACACAATTTTAAAATAAAATTCACGAACAATCATCATGCATCGAAATGTGCTGAGTTGGGCATATTTTGAAAAAGTTAGCCCAACCTCCTACTTAATGGGCCAATTTAGTATGATGGTCATAGTATTTGTTTTTCGTTTTTTGTACTTCATATTTATTTAAAATATATACCCCTGTCACATTATTATTAGGACGGACCAATTAAGAATACACGATTAGTGACGAGCCAGATAGAGTAGTAATTATCGAGAATACTTTGCTCTTATATCTCCCACTACTTCAAACCTAAAAAAGGAATAAATTTGGCCTTCTTGGGTATCCAGGATGAGTGGACCAGAACTCTGATTCAGCGATAGCTGGTTCGGCCCGCAACAGAGTAATTAGTTTCTTAAATTTGCTGGACTGGGTCAGTCCAGCCCATTTAATAACTCTAAGACGAGACAAATTAATGACAAGTCTTTTAGATCTGTAGATATTCTGCTGAGGTTACACTAGAATATTCAATACTATAATTTACTAAAACATTAAAATGAAAAAAAGAAAAAAAATCATCCATAAATTCCTTTTCGGCCCAGGCCTCAGCAAAATCTAAACCCAAACCCTATTTTACCTTTGTTGTAGGTCAGACTAACACTGTAAATTGCAGAGCACGATCTGAGCCTAAGCCCAAGCTATACTGTAAACGGATATCATGTTTTCAAAATCACATTAACTCGTGTAAATATGTTAGTTCAAGTAAATAATCGACATAAAGCACTTTCAGACCTACTATGTTTGTCAAATTCTTAAGAACTTGAACTGTTATCTCCCCGAGCAACAGAGAGAAGAATAATAAAAAGACGACATGATGACCATAAGAAGTAGTTAAAGAAACATGGCTCTAGATACTAGTCGACTCACTGTTGAAACATCAAGATAGATATACATGCATGATGCATGGACGGAGCCACACTTAGGGAGTGTAACACCCCGAAATTTTATCAAAAATAAAAATTCCCATTTGCATCTCATGCATAATGTCTTGTGGGAAAGTCTTATAAGTCGCGTCTTAGGATTAAATTAATTGTTAAAGTATAATCATGACATTATTTATTATTATTATTATTTTATTTTATGCATGATCAAATTTATTTGTGCCCATGATTGTATGACTTAGATGGATAAATAATGACCAATGTAGAAAATGTTTGAGCCTTACTAATATACAATCGGCTTAGTAGGTAACCTCATAAATATATATATTTTAGGTAAGGAGTTATTGATAGCTTATGGGTTAAGATATGTTAGGAGATTAAATTAATATCTTAACCAATAGGAATCTATTTACTAAATTAATTAGGAATTTAGGTAGTTTCTATCTCTTTTCCGTAAGAAAAAAAATAATAATGATACCATCTAATAAGTTATATCCAAATCCTACGTTGATTAGGGTTACATTATTTATAAATATGCTTCATCCTTAATTACTTACGCACACTGCATCTTTCCACCGCAAACTGCATCTTTCCAAAAAAAAAAAAAAAAAAAAAAATCCTTTCTTGTTCTGCTACGAGAATTAATCAGTTCTTTTCCAGATTCATCCAGGTAATTAATCCTAGTTTCAACCGTGTGAATTAATTTCTGAATGCATGATTGTAATTTGACTAAAGTTTATGTGCGAGACATTTCTTGGAAAGAGAAACTCAACATGTTTTTAATGAATTCCTTTGGTAATGAATTAATATACTGTGCTAAAATTTTGGGACTTCTTATGATGCTGCTGAATATTTATATATATAGGTGTAGTTATATATATGCTAGATGACGTGAAGATTTTAGAATTGAACTAGGATTTAGTTTAAATTATTAAGTGTAATGAGTTGTCCCTAGATTTTGTTTTTCATAAATGCTTGATTAATCTCCCAAAAACGAAGCGAAGAGATTGAAGTTTTGTTTAAAACTGATAAATTATATTTGTCATGTGTAGAAAAAAAAGGGTTAGTTTGGTATAATTATGTCAGTGCCTACCGTTGTTAAGAATTAGACCAGTATTTTTTTTTTCATTTAATATTCTGCAATAAATTTGAGAGCATTATTCTGATGTAATTCGACGGTTATGTATCATTAGAGGAATATTGATAGATTTAATTCCAAGTAAGGTCATTATCGTATCAAATTACTTGTTGGTCTACACGTACTCTTAATTGATTGTGATACATGTATTAATTAAAAATAAATGTGTGAATATTCTGATTAGCCCTCACTTGGTTTGAGGATGCGTAAGATAGTATATGAATTATGTGTGGGATGTTTTTCTTGATCATGTTAGATTTTAATGACTTATGGAATAAATTATAATTTGAAATTATACATGACAAATAATGCATAATTCATTTAAGTCAAGCTTTATTATAGGACAGGCGCGCAAGGCTTAATCACTTGATATACATCTTTCATTCACTCAAAAAGGTTAAGGTGGGGTTTGTTTTTCATTATCCTTATTATACACTATACCGTTTTTCTCATGCGTTATTCGATGCAGAGGCAGGCCTTCGGGCAATTCATAGCAGAATGACCTTCGGGTGTATCACAACAGTATAACTTTCGGGTTAGCCTTCGGGCAATTCATAGCAGAATGACCTTCGGGTGTATCACAACAGTATAACCTTCGGGTTAGCCTTCGGGCTAGCATGTCTAATTTCTCATGTTAAATCCTTTATAGTTTATAGTTTGGATAATGGTTAACCCCACTGAGTAGTCGTACTCACCCCTTAATATTTTCACATTTTCAGATCATGGACCGACAGATGCTTGAAGTGGCGGATGGTGATGGTCATACACAGAAAAGGAATTATGAAACTTTCACGTTATTAATTTAGTTTTATCTTGAACTATGCAATTATTTTTATTTAATTCCGCGAACTAATAGGTGAAGATATTTTTTTTGATTTAAGATTTCCGCTATTTTGAAATGCATTAAAACCTTATTATTTTTATAAATCTATTATTTTTGAAAATTAAATTGAGAAAATTAAATGTTATGCACGAGGTGACGTCCCCTTAAAAGTTATGAAAATTGGGGCGTTACAGATTGGTATCAGAGCAGGTCTACTTTCCTGTAGACTTGTTACATGTTATGCAGGAAATTGACCATCATCACTGCCACAGCATCGTGCCGGCGAGGTAAGAAAGATTTTTCTAAGTTAATTGTGAAGCATAATATTGAAAGCATGTTTTTCTAGAATGACATGAGCATGATTTTTATGCATGTAAACTATGTAAAATATTTAAAGTCCTCGAAGATGTTGCCTTGAGAATATGAACCTATAGGGCTTATATAGTTGAATTTTATATGAGCAATAGGAAGATGCCTCCGAATAGAAACCCATAAAGTAGTGGAGGGATAAGAGATAACCCTCTAGAGAACCTTAACAATCTACAGCTGCTGGAGGCTATGAGGTAAATGTTCCTGCAATGCCAAGGAGGAGATTCAACTATAGTTAGCAAACCTTATTACCTCAGGAAATATTTTAGTACTTAATCAATTAGTTGCAGTTCTTTTTGATTCCGGAGCGTCGGATTCCTTCATATCGAAAAGATTTTACGATAAAGTAGCCGAAAAGTGCGAAGAGGAGAGTGCAGTATGCAAGGTTGGGTTTCCTGTTGGCAAGGCAAAGGAAATAAATCGTCGAGTAAAAGGAGCAACACTGAAGATCGATGGCGAGATCTTGAAAGCAGATTTGTACATCCTGGAGATGAAGGGCTTCGACGTCATATTGGGATTGGATTGGCTCGGTAAGCACGATGCGGTTATCGGATGCAAGGATCGTGAAGTCATTTTCCCAACACTAGACGGAAATCAATTTTCTTTTTACGGAAGTAGAAGAAAGAGAGGATCTCATATCATAACTGCGATGAAGGCCACTAAGATGATGAGGAAGAAGGATTGTCAAGCATATTTGGTGAATATTACAAGCACAAAGACGGAGGAAATAACCATAAATGATATCCCGGTGGTGAGGGAATTTCCTGATGTGTTCCCTGAGGAACTAAGTGGTCTTCCCCCAGATAGGCAAGTGGAATTCAACATCGACGTAATGCCTGGAGCAACCCCGAGAGCGCCATACAGAATGGCACCAATGAAGTTACAAGAACTTAAGATACAACTACAAGAGTTGCTAGACAAGGGACATATTCGTCCAAGTGTATCACCGTGGGGAGCGCCTGTGCTTTTCGTCAAGAAGAAAGATGGAACTATGCGTATGTGCATAGATTACCGTGAGCTCAACAAGTTGACAATCAAGAACAAATACCCGTTGCCAAGAATTGAAGACCTCTTTGATCAACTAAAAGGCGCGGGAATCTTCTCAAAGATTGACTTAAGGTCCGGATATCATCAGCTAAAGATTAAGGAGAGTGATGTGCCGAAGACAAACTTTTCGAACAAGATACGGTCACTATGAGTTTCCTGTGATGCCTTTTGGACTGTCTAATGCACCTGCAGTTTTCATGGATTTGATGAACAGAGTATTTCATCAATATTTGGATCAATTCGTAATTATCTTCATCGACGATATCTTGGTGTACTCAAAAGATCGGAGCCAACATGAAGAGCATCTCAAGATAGTGTTGGAGACTTTAAGAAATGAGAAGCTATACGCCAAGTTCAAGAAATGTGAGTTTTGGCTTAGTCAAGTAGTATTCCTTGGTCACGTAGTGACCGCACAAGGGATAGAAGTGGATCCAGCAAAAAATCGAAACGGTTAGTAACTGGAAGGCACCGAAGAATGCAAGCGAAATTCGAAGTTTCTTAGGATTAGCGGGATATTACCGACGGTTTATTAAAGGATTCTCAAAGATAGCAAGGCCACTCACTCAATTAACCAGAAAAGGGATCAAGTTTGAGTGGAATGAAGAGTGTGAGAGGAGTTTCCAAGAATTGAAAGGGAAATTAACCATGGCACCAGTACTTACTATTCCGAACGGAACTGAAGGGTATGTAATCTATTGCGATGCCTCAAAACAAGGACTTGGATGTGTCTTGATGCAACATGGAAAGGTTATAGCTTATGCTTCGAGGCAACTGAAGACGCACGAACTAAATTACCCTACACATGACCTAGAATTGGCAGCTGTGGTCCATGCCTTGAAGATTTGGAGACATTACCTATATGGAGGCAAGTGCGAGATATATTCTGATCACAAGAGTCTCAAGTATCTATTCACACAAAAGGAATTGAACATGAGACAAAGAAGGTGGCTCGAACTAGTGAAAGATTACGATTGCACAATTCATTATCATCCGGGGAAAAGCAAACGTCGTAGCTGATACTACGAGCGGGAAAGGGAGTTTGACCGCCCTATATACTTCCCGAATGATTGAAGAGTTTGCAAAAATGGAAATTGAAGTTGTACCGTCGTCAGAAGACACTACTACTAAGTTGGCAGCTATGAAGATCCAACCTTTGCTAAGGGACCAAGTTCGGGAAGCACAAAAGAGAGATAGATTTTTGTGCAAGATAAGAGATCAAGTTCTGGAAGGGCGAGAATAAAGGGTTTGAGATTGCGACGAGACGGGACGCCGATGTTCGAGAGAAGGATATGTGTACCAAAAGGAAGTGGAATGATGATGGAGATTTTAGAGGAGGCACACAACACACCATACACTGTCCATCCTGGAGGGACAAAGATGTATCATGATTTGAAGAGACACTTTTGGTGGAGGAATATGAAGAGGACTATTGCAGAATTTATACAAAGTTGTATGACTTGCCAACAAGTGAAGGCTGAACACCAACGACCATTCGGCCTATTAAAGCCGCTTGATATACCTCAATGGAAGTGGGAGGAGATATCCATGGACTTCGTGGTAGCATTACCAAAAACCCAAAAGGGAAATCACTCAATTTGGGTAATCGTGGATAGACTCACGAAATCGGCTCATTTTCTTCCTATGAAGATGACTGACAATATGGATCGGCTAGCACAGATCTATATAGATGAGATTGTAAGACTACATGGAGTTCCTACCGGTATTGTATGTGACCGCGACCCGAGGTTCACGTCAAAATTTTGGAATAGTCTGCAAGCTGCTATGGGTACCAAGTTGAAGTTCGATCTTGCTTACCATCCACGGTGATGGACGGACACCGAAAGGACTATTCAGACTTTGGAAGACATGTTGCGAGCATGTGTCATGGATTTTGGAACCAATTGGGAGAAACATTTACCGTTAGTGGAGTTTGCGTATAATAACAGCTATCAAGCAAGCATAGGGATGGCACCCTTTGAAGCATTGTATGGAAGGAAGTGTAGATCACCACTGCATTGGGATGAGGTTGGTGAGAAAAGAATATTGGGACCCGAGATCGTCGAAAGAACTGTAGGAGTGATTGCAAAGATTCGAGAGAGAATCAAGATTGCTCAAGATAGGCAAAAGTCCTATGCTGATTTGAAGAGGAAGGATATAGAGTTCGAAAAAGGTGACAAAGTGTTCCTCAAATTATCACCAATGAAGGGAGTAGTGCGAATTGGGAAGAGAGGAAAACTTAGGCCTCGATACATTGGACCGTTTGAGATACTCAAAAGAATTGGAGAAGTGTCATACGAGCTGGCACTACCGCCAAGTTTGACGTCCATTTATAATGTTTTTCATGTCGCAAATTTGAGGAAGTATGTCCACGACCCAAGTAATATAGTTAATTATGAAGGGTTGGAGCTGAACAAAAATTTGTCATATGAAGAGACGCCAAATGCCATCTTAGACCGAAAGGTTATCCAACTTAGGAACAAAGAAGTGCCATTAATTAAAGTTCTTTGGAGTAGACATGATGCGAGTGAGGCGACATGGGAAGTAGAAAAGGACATGGAGCTACGATATCCGAATTTAATGGATAAAGGTAATTAATTTTCGAGGTCGAAAATTTTATAAGTAGGGGAGATTGTAACACCCCGAAATTTTATCAAAAATAAAAATTTCCATTTGCATCTCATGCATAATGTCTTGTGGGAAAGTCTTATAAGTCGCGCCTTAGGATTAAATTAATTGTTAAAGTATAATCATGACATTATTTATTATTATTATTATTTTATTTTATGCATGATCAAATTTATTTGTGCCCATGATTGTATGACTTAGATGGATAAATAATGACCAATGTAGAAAATGTTTGAGCCTTACTAATATACAATCGGCTTAGTAGGTAACCTCATAAATATATATATTTTAGGTAAGGAGTTATTGATAACTTATGGGTTAAGATATGTTAGGAGATTAAATTAATATCTTAACCAATAGGAATCTATTTACTAAATTAATTAGGAATTTAGGTAGTTTCTATCTCTTTTCCGTAAGAAAAATAATAATAATGATACCATCTAATAAGTTATATCCAAATCCTACGTTGATTAGGGTTACATTATTTATAAATATGCTCCATCCTTAATTACTTACGCACACTGCATCTTTCCACCGCAAACTGCATCTTTCCAAAAAAAAAAAAAAAAAAAAAAAATCCTTTCTTGTTCTGCTACGAGAATTAATCAGTTCTTTTCCAGATTCATCCAGGTAATTAATCCTAGTTTCAACCGTGTGAATTAATTTCTGAATGCATGATTGTAATTTGACTAAAGTTTATGTGCGAGACATTTCTTGGAAAGAGAAACTCAACATGTTTTTAATGAATTCCTTTGGTAATGAATTAATATACTGTGCTAAAATTTTGGGACTTCTTATGATGCTGCTGAATATTTATATATATAGGTGTAGTTATATATATGCTAGATGACGTGAAGATTTTAGAATTGAACTAGGATTTAGTTTAAATTATTAAGTGTAATGAGTTGTCCCTAGATTTTGTTTTTCATAAATGCTTGATTAATCTCCCAAAAACGAAGCGAAGAGATTGAAGTTTTGTTTAAAACTGATAAATTATATTTGTCATGTGTAGAAAAAAAAGGGTTAGTTTGGTATAATTATGTCAGTGCCTACCGTTGTTAAGAATTAGACCAGTATTTTTTTTTCATTTAATATTCTCGCAATAAATTTGAGAGCATTATTCGATGTAATTCGACGGTTATGTATCATTAGAGGAATATTGATAGATTTAATTCCAAGTAAGGTCATTATCGTATCAAATTACTTGTTGGTCTACACGTACTCTTAATTGATTGTGATACATGTATTAATTAAAAATAAATGTGTGAATATTCTGATTAGCCCTCACTTGGTTTGAGGATGCGTAAGATAGTATATGAATTATGTGTGGGATGTTTTTCTTGATCATGTTAGATTTTAATGACTTATGGAATAAATTATAATTTGAAATTATACATGACAAATAATGCATAATTCATTTAAGTCAAGCTTTATTATAGGACGGCGCAAGAGCTTAATCACTTGATATACATCTTTCATTCACTCAAAAAGGTTAAGGTGGGGTTTGTTTTTCATTATCCTTATTATACACTATCTTGTTTTTCTCATGCGTTATTCGAAGATGGCGAGGCCTTCGGGCAATTCATAGCGAGAATGACCTTCGGGTGTATCACAACAAGTATAACTTTCGGGTTAGCCTTCGGGCAATTCATAGCGAGAATGACCTTCGGGTGTATCACAACAAGTATAACCTTCGGGTTAGCCTTCGGGCTAGCATGTCTAATTTCTCATGTTAAATCCTTTATAGTTTATAGTTTGGATAATGGTTAACCCTATCGAGTAGTCGTACTCACCCCTTAATATTTTCACATTTTCGGATCATGGACCAGAGATGCTTGAAGTGGCGGATGGTGATGATCATACACAGAAAAGGAATTATGAAACTTTCACGTTATTAATTTAGTTTTATCTTGAACTATGCAATTATTTTTATTTAATTCCGCGAACTAATAGGTGAAGATATTTTTTTTGATTTAAGATTTCCGCTATTTTGAAATGCATTAAAACCTTATTATTTTTATAAATCTATTATTTTTGAAAATTAAATTGAGAAAATTAAATGTTATGCACGAGGTGACGTCCCCTTAAAAGTTATGAAAATTGGGGCGTTACAGGGAGGGATGGCAATCCCTTGCTTTTTCCTATCAACTACATGTATATGATCTTTAATGATATAATAGTTAATAATAATACCTATATATTACTCCCTCCAGCCTACCGTCCAGCCTACCGAGTTTGTCCGGTCTCTTTAACGAGGCATAATTATTTAAGAAAGTTGATGTAAGTTGATAAAGTTGTGAGACGTATACAATTAATTAATTATTTAGAATTGTTGTGTGAGATAGAGGTGTGATACTCTTTCAATTAATTATACTTTTTGAGTTGGTAAAAGTGTGAACTTACTTTTTTATTTAGAAACAAGACAAGTTCGGTGGAACAACCCAAAAAAGAATACATAACAAGTTCGGTGAAACGGGGTATATATATTGAGCCAAACAAATAAAAATGTTGTACTACATTTGGTTCAATTGAATTTCTTAGTCTAATATAACCTTGATATCCGTAACTCCCGTAACTCTATCTTCCTCAATTAAAATATCATGTCTAAAGTCTCTATCATTTTGCAAAAAAACAATAGTTAGCCCATTTCTTAAAAGTCTATGTAACTACGTCTCTATTATTAGAACAACAAAACTTTGGTGCAACCATGTGTAGGTGCAACCGGATCAAGTCCGGATCCGGATCCGGATAATTTTACCCGAGGTATAAATATTTAAAAAAAAAAATCAAAACAAACTTTCCGCTCATCTCTTTTCTTCCGAAACCTTCGAACTGTGCCGTCGAACTGTGCCGCCGTGTTAATCTTCCTCTTCTTCCGCTTCGCATAAATCCTCATCTCTTTTTCTTCCGCTTCGCATAAATGCCGTCGCATAAACTGAGCGGAGTGAGACGACACTCAGGCTGCGGTAAACTCGGCGGAGCCGATTGAGTCGGCACTGAGGTGGCTGTAAACTCAGCGGAGCCGATTGAGACGGCACTAAGGCGGCGGTAAACTCAGCGGAGCCGATTGAGACGACACTCAGATGGCGGTAAACTCAGCGGGGCCGATTGAGACGGCACTGAGGCGGCGGTGCTCCTAAAGAAGGTATTATCCTTATTATTTACTACCCCTCAGAGCACCTTGTGTTATGTCGCCCTCGTACCTGTCTGTCTTAAGATTGAGTAGATAGAACTTTTATGGAAAGATTTTTTTTTTTTTTTTTTTTTTTGTGGGAGGTTGAGTTTGGTTGATGTTGGCTTACCATCCCAGAAGCTAAATGAGCCCAGTAGTTCCATCTGGACAATATATAAATTCTTTGGATTAATTTCAGTAAGAAATTCGGCAGAAAGGAAAAAAAAGTAAAATACTAGTATTTCATGTTCTTGACCGTATGGAAGATTTGACTTGATTCCAGTAAGATTTTAAGTTTCATGATGTGAAATGTTTAAAATAACTTTAAAGTCTATCATCAAACCTATGAGATAATATTATGAATAGATTGAAACAAATGAGATAGTCTAAACCAATTTTGTGGGAAATAGAAAACTCAGGGAGTTTATGTTGTTGACATTGAGAAAAGGCCGGGGTTATCTTGGCTGTCCCAATAATCGTTCTGCATGTCACATATTTTCACCAATTTGGGGAGAATCAGTTGATGTTGACTTGATATAAGTAATGGAGCTTCAAAACTTTATTATTTTCAAAACTGATTATGTTTGTTTATTTAAACCCATACACGATTTAGGAAGTTTAAAACAAGAAGAAAAACTTGAACATCTCTGACTCTTTTGCTAACTGATATAGATTTGATGTCAAGTATGATAATCTTTTTCTTGAATTTAGTGTGTTGTTGTTGTATAACTAAGAGAGATGATAATTGTAGACTATAATCTCATGTTTTTGTTGGATATTTCGGCAATCATTTTCAGGTATCTTGCATTAAATGCTGCCCTCTCCAAGTCTCCATCAGCTGCCTATGAAGACTCTTTGTTATGTGATTGGAATTTTTGTACTCTTGTACTCAGGATGTTGGGTGGATATTTTGACATTTTATATATGTTGATGTTTGATAATTAGAACTGAGATCATGGGGTTGGGTGAATATTTTGACTTTATGTAGTTTACTCTTACTATATATCATCATCGAATTATCTCTATGTTTATGGTCCACGTATCTATAATTGAATTTCATGAACTTATTCCATATTGTCCATACTTAAGTTTATGTTTGTAAATGTTTATGTTTGTAAATAGGTACAACGCAGGTTTCCTAGTATTTCCATTATTTGTATTGGATAAGTGTATTAATTACTGCTCTCAACGAGAAATGCCATGACAAAGCAATTTCTATTAGCAACTTTTTCATTGAAGTGGTAATAGTATAAAATTTATGCTTGAAAGTTTAATAGGTATTGACAGCTAGTGTAGTGCAGTGAAGTACCTTGGGCTCCCAAGGACAACTATCCATTACAACAGTACGATCAATTTGAGAAATCGCATGCAATATCTATACAAGTGGTTCAACTTTAGAAATTGCATAAAAGTGTATTTCTTGCTAGCTATGAACACATAATTTAAATATCACTTTATGTAGATAATAGTACCAATTTTTCTACACAAAAAATATTACTTGTTTTGGACAATTGTATCAGTATCTGTTACATTATAAGTTGTATAACTTTTACAAAATATTTGAATCAATTAATTTAGTATTAATTAATACAAGCATTTCCACGACTAAAACATGGAACCCTTTCAGAATGCGAGTGTTCCGAAGGAACACGAGCATTTTTCACCGGAGAAAAAAGTAGGGTTTAGACTTCCACTCCAAGGGTACAGTAAAAACACGAAAAAATACCGTAGCAAATTCCACGACTAAAAAGGTTTACTTTAGTATCATTTTAAATATCACTTTATGTAGGACATGTGATACTATTGCTCAATAAGAATGATACTTTTCTTTAGGCAGAATGATACTTTTGTTAACAACATGTGATACTATTGCTCAATAAGAATGATAATTTTCTTTAGGCAGAATGATACTTTTCTTTACAGAATGTGATACTATTGCTCAATAGGAATGATACTTTTCTTAAGGAAGAATGATACTTTTGTTAACATCTGATACTATTGCTCAATAGGAGTGATACTTTTCTTTAGGAAGAATGATACTTTTCTTTACAGAATGTGATACTATTGCTCAATATGAATGATACTTTTCTTTAGGCAGACTGATACTTTTGTTAACAACATGTGATACTATTGCTCAATAAGAATGATACTTTTCTTAAGGAAGAATAATACTTTTGTTAACAACATGTGATACTATTGCTCAATAGGAATGATACTTTTCTTTAGGAAGAATGATACTTTTGTTAACAACATGTGATACTATTGCTCAATAAGAATGATACTTTTCTTTAGACAGAATGATAGTTTTCTTTACAGAATGTGATACTATTGCTCAATAGGAATGATACTTTTTTTTAGGGAGACTGATACTTTTGTTAACAACATGTGATACTATTGCTCAATAAGAATGATACTTTTCTTCAGGAAGAATGATACTTTTGTTAACAACATGTGATACTATTGCTCAATAAGAATGATATTTTTCTTTAGGAAGAATGATACTTTTCTTTACAGAATGTGATACTTTATTCATAGCAATTTCACGACTAAAAGGGTTTACTTTAGTATCATTCTTAAATATCACTTTATGTAAATAATAGTATCATTTTTTCTACACAAAAGTATTACTTGTATTGAACTGAAGTATCACTCTCCGTAAACAATAGTATTAGTGTTATTGAACAAAAGTCTCACTTGCACTAAACTAAATTACCATTGTAGGTAAATAGTCTCAATTTTCCAGAAAAAAAAATTCAAAATTAACATTAACAAAATTGTCACTTAAATCACTTGTACTGAAGTTTCTGAATAAAAGTATCAATTCCACAGCAAGTAGCGTGAAGCATCACAACACAACAACATTAACCTTCCAAATGACCCCTCAATTGTTGAACCTGTAGTAAATACGCTAAAAATGAAATAAGACATTAGTTTCCTGCTTTAGAAAACTTTTAAACAAGAAATAATAGTACAAGAGAAACACAATCAGCACAAGATAGCAAGGAACTAAATCAATCTGTTTTGAGAAACCTGTGAATCAACATGGAGACAGTTCAATACCATACACAACCAAGAAATCATCCAACTCCAGATTAACAACCACTTTATATAAGATGTGTGCCGCATTCCTACTACCAACACATTCCTATCCTAAGTCATAAATGCACTATAAAAGACCAATGCTACAAAACAAACTGCAGATAAAACATTCATACATGCTCCAATAATATCACCTACATTTAAATATTTGAAGTACTCTGCAACAGATAGCAACAACCAGCAGATAGTAGCAACAAATAGAGTACAAATGACAATGGGTAGTATGATCACCAACAACAAGCAAATTATACTCGATGTCCAATTTAACAAAGTAATACATTTAAGAAATACATGACCTGAAAAAGAACATACAATGCAACTGCATTTGTTGATTTCAATTATCCTAAAATCTTGAGCACCCCACGTTTCAATTATTCAGAAAATTATGCAATATTATCCTTTGAGTGAGAGTTATTATCAAGATTTTGCTAAATTAAATTGAAAAAATCATACCATGGACTGCAATCAAGGATGCGACGCCGTCGGGAGGCCGATGCCGTCGAGGATCCGATGCCGTCGAGGAGGCCGACACCGATGATGAGGACTCCCCGGAGCAATCATGGATGCGACGCCGTCGCCGACGGCAGCTTGTATTTGATTTCGTTTAATTTTCTCAACAAGATCAATTGGATGTTATGATTTGACTCACCATCGTTTTTCTCTGCGAAGAAGAAGAATTCTGAGATTTTTTTTTAATGAACATAGATATGGGAATAGTTTTTTTAATGGACCAATATAAGGGCTGAATCATATAAAGATATGGGTCAAAATATAAAAATTGGCTTGTGGCCCAACTGGTTGCATGTGCAACCAGTTGCACACAAGACCAACTCAAAGTCTTTTGTTACAGTATCACTTTTAAATGAGAAGATGTTTAAAACTCGACACAACTAATTCTATCTACATATATAAGATATACACATTTTTGAAAGTGGAAATTCACTCCGTTACTTCCACAAATCTGAGAGAAACCCTAACTCCCGCCGATCAATTTCCTGACCGACGCCGCCGACTGCCGACGCCGTCTCAACACCGCCGTCCATACCTTTGAAGATTCCGAACATATCGTAGTAGTTAGAGAAGAAGAAACACTTTAAATTCCCGTTGGTTTGTTCTTTATGCTTTCGAAGTTTGAATTCTAGTTTTTAATTCCGTCGTCGTTATCGTTCTAGTTTAGAAATCAGATTTATGTTCGAAACTCTTGTTCTAGTTTAATTCAAGTATTTCGTTCAGTTTTGTAGGTTAAATTATTATGTTATTTCGTGTTTGTTTGCTTTAAATTTCGTTTATGCTAGATCTAGGGTTATTCATGTTTAAGTTTCTGTTTTGCGAACTATCTCAGTTGCCCAACCGAAGCGTCTGCATGAGTAGCTAAGTTTTTAGGATCCGACAGAATGTAAATACACACGTGAACAATACATGAGACTTAGGTTCGAATAATTAATCAAGAGGGTTTCGGGTTTGTTCTGAATTAATTAATTTGGCTAGTAATTTTAAGCTTGATCACCCTAGGTTACGTAGTCTGTAGCTAACTTAGTACTTCCATCGTTTCTCGTGAAACAAGGCTAGGTAAGTAGCAAAATTATTCGTTAGAATAGTTGGATTAAACCTATAGGAGACTATTAGATGCCCAAGATACGAGTATGCTCCTATACTAGGCTCCCTTAGTTCGATAAAGCTGTCTAGCTATTAAATCTATTGATTGTCCAACAACGTAGGTTGTAGCTAGGTTAGGGAAGTAGCCGTTTTGATGCCCAACATGGCGGTTACAGACTAAGTAAGTGGAGTGAGGGTTGTGTCAGTTTAATTACGGCAATCTATAACTAGTAGATTCTTAAGATTAATTTATATTAAGTGTCAATGATTGAAATTATGTGTGCGTGAATATTCTGCTGGACCTGTCTCTCAGTTACCCACTTTACACAGTTTTTTTTTTAATTCAGTTCAGTCTTTAAGCATTTTTAGTTTAATAGAAACCTCAAACTTGCGTGGTTGCTAACCAAAACCATAGATAAGTAGAAAAATAATGTGTCTAGTCCTCCATTCCCTGTGTTCGATACCCTGTGAACTATACTGATATAATTCTCAAGTTTTGCAGGATTATTTGGTGCAATACATCGATCACCACTGTCGTGCAGCGATGTAAGATGCGCCTCCATTCTGACGCGTTATACCGTATAGTTCTCTACTGAGAACATCGGTACCATCAAAATACCTGACATATCATACATGTTGATGCAGATAGTATAAGGATGAATGAAGAGATGCTCGTGCAATGAAAACAGTTTTCAAGATCTTGAGTATACCAGTAAGTTTTCAAAATGATGATCAAAAGAACACCGCTCTGATACAAATTGTTGGTCCAGAGACAAGTATCAGGTGTTGGGGGGGGGGTGAATACACTTGATTCCAAGTTTTTGCTCAAAGGTGAAGATCAATATTTTACTGAATATGCTACTGAACGAGTTCAGTTCTACTAAACGAATTCAATTGCCAATTAAACCTTCTGATCGCGGGGCAGAGTGATTCAACGACTGAATCCTTTCTACTAACGGATGTCAGTACTGAGTAATTCAGTAGATGAATAAGTGCTCAATTGTCTGGCCCGATTTACGTTTTTCTCTTTGAAAACTGTTTTTATGCAAACCAATTCAGTTGGCTAGTGCAGTTTTAAAGTTGTTTTACTGAAAATATGATTTTGCAAACATATGACAACAGATGTAATAAAACAGTAAATGATAAGAGCAATTTTTAACGTGGTTCGGATACGCATGATCCTACATCCACGGTCCTGCCGAATAGGAGTTCTTGTTGATTAATCTGAGCAAGTCTCAGCAAGGTTTCTGTGCACTGGACATAACCTTCTAAGTTATATTCTTTAGCGACTTTTCACGATCAAACCGATGTTTGAAGGATTTTATCTCCAACTAGGAAGGGGCTCTTACAATAAGAACGTATCACTAAAAGTGGCTCCTTCAAGTGTCTAAGCTTAAGATCTAACAAGGTTAGCTTAGAAAAGAGATCGGGGAACAACTCTAGAGTGAAGAATACTAGGATATCTCTAAAATTTCTAGTTCTTCGCTGGATGTAACAGTAAGCTTGCTAGAGTGCTTGAGTAAGTATTCTTGAATTTCTTGCGTCTCTATTCCCGTTGGTGTTTTTGCACACTCGTATCTTCAATTTTGGAAGATGATCTTTTTATGTAGTTGTGACCTATGCATAGATCCGTTGGAGGGGACCATACCACTTGTCACAAGACTCTAAGGAAAATGACCATATTAATTTGAATGTCGCCGCAGAGTGGTTAGCTTTCTGTGTATGAGAGCAACTTTTGTGTCAGATCAGGTAAGCTTTGCTTGTTTCTCATTGGTCGAGGTATGGCGGTTGGTGAGATTTGTCAGACATTAGTCTTCTAGCTGAGTTGACTTCCTCTGAGCCTTAGACAATAAGTGTTCCTCTGCTGACATCCGACTGATAAGGTCAGGTTGTCGATTTCCCTTGTACGATCTGCAACTGAGTTGCAGCTCATTTAGTAGATCAAGGCTGATCATACTGAGTCTTCTTTCTGAGTCGGCTGAAGAGTGATCTTCTACTGAGTGCTTCCAGCTACTGACTCTGAAGACAAACTATTGAGCTCTTATCTCATTCAGTAGATCAAGGATGATGATACTGAGTCTTCTTTTTGAGTCGGCTGAAGAGTGATCTTCTACTAAGTGCTGACTTGAAGACTACTGAGCTCTATTGAACTGATGACATGAGGTTTTGGAACCTTAACTTCTCTACTGGAGTTTAGTCCAACAATTTATCCCTTATATGATTTAGACAAATAATCTAGAAATATCAAAGCAGGTCTAACCTATTACATCATGTCGGTTCATCACACACTCAGTTGGGATCTTCAATTCCTCAACACTTATACAACAATTACTCAGTATCAGAGGTACTGAATCATTTCCTGTTGGTCCCGAGTGTACGGTCAGGTGTAGAGGGGGGGGGTGAATACACCTGATTCGATTTCTCAATTTCGAACTCGAAGCAGTCCTATTCGGGATGGTGTCGACCAAGCAGTTCGGGCACGGGCATACTGTTCGAATCGTGTTAAAGGCTAAGAGTCTTGATTCACCCGAGATCCGCTAACCGACTAGGTCGAATTCGTATCTACGTAAGAGTTCGGTGCGCGGAATAGTGTAGGCCCAAATCAGTTTTTGTGAGAAAACGTTTTAAGTCTCAGTTCAGTAGATTAAGAGTTCGATATCTTGAGACGGTTGATTGATTTTAAATATGATGTTCGGTATGAATAGTAAAATCAATGCAACGATTAAGAAAGCAATAAGAGACACGGGATTTTTAAAGTGGTTCGGATATCGCTCAAATCCTACGTCCACTGTCCCGAATGATCGGGAGGCTATTTATTATCCTAAGTTAGTCTCGGTCGGCTTGCACCATTGGGCAAAGCCGCGTCTTGGTTTTTATACCGATTCAAGTCTCGGTTACAACACTATCAAACTTAAAGTGTTTGACAAACTTCTCCAACAGTGAAGGAGTCCTTATACTGATAAGGATTGGGTTCAAATGTGAACTCCTTCGTCTAAGCTATGGATATAACAAGTGAGCTTAGGGTTAGAGGGATAAGGAACGAGAATGTAGCTATCTAGAGCGACGAACAGTGAGGGTTTAGCTATAGGTTCGTGTCGGTCGCTTGGATACTAGAAGCTTATGTCGGTTCGACTTGGTTCCTTTTGAGGTTGGATGTAGTCTTTCACGGAGATAAATCGGTTGATTCTTGCGGAAGACTTAGTCGTTAATTTCGCTCGTTTGAATGCTCTCTCGTGTTCTAGGTGCGCGCATTCTCCTGTGCTTCAAATCTTGAATGATCCCTCTATTTATAGAGCGGAGATTGAAATAGATCCGTTGGAGACGATCTTCTTCTCTCTCTCTCTTTTTGGTAGCAAACGGCTCTTTTGGTGTAGGTAACGGTGTACTTTCCCACCTTTTTAGGTAAAAGGTTGATTTGGGCTTTAGCGGGTGAGAAGACACGTGTATGCTTGTCATTCGTCGAGATGGATTGAGTGGTTGAGACAAAGACAAACTTCGAGACGTGACCGGCCGACTTCTCTCTTCCTCGTACATGACAATGCCGATTGTCTTTCAAAAGATTCGACAGTCCCGAAGACTATCCGCCATTGCTTGAGTCCGACCTTGTATTCGGTAGAGAGACTCGCCGAGATAAATCTACGATGATCGGCTCCGAGTCCAGATGAACTACTCCTGGAGTCCAGTTCAACCGACTCTCTCGATATCTTTGCTCTGCTGAGTCCAAGTATTCACCGAGTCTTCTACACCGGTGCCGAGGGCCGATGAGCTACCGAGCGCCTTGACCGAGCAGAGTGTCTACCGAGTCCGAAACCTCGAGACAAATACGAATACAAAGGAATGGTTCACCAATCGGATAGGGTTTTGGGATCTTCAAATCTTCTCAACGAGTTCGAGCACGAGGCTGCGAGCGTGATTCGATATAGAAGATAGAGTCATTTCCCACAAGTATGATCATGCTGAGGATTGAATCATCACCCAACAATTTTCCCCTATTTGATGATGCCAAAACCTATCAACTATGTCTTATCAACTATGCTAAACACTAACTTACTCAGAAACAGAGCTCCTTACAAATATTACAAGTAGGATCAGTGGAGTTGTCTGGTAAGTGCTAGACTACTGAGGGAGACAGGGCAGAACAATTTCCCCCTTTACAATAATTTCCCTCATGCAACAATTTCCCCTAAGAGAAATAATAACTCTCCGAAAGTTTAGTCTATCAGAGATCTAACCGAGCAAAAACTGACAAGTAAATAAACAGAGTGTGTGTGTGTGTCAGTAATCACTTCAGTGATTCTGAGTGTTAAAGCATAAAGCAAACACGGCTATTTAGACAACAAGTAGTTGTCAGAGCCAAAAGAAGATTTGTATATATATAATAAACAGTTCAGTACATTACAAATCTTGCTAAGCTAAAGGAGAACTAAGAAGGAGAACCCTTAAACTGCTGAATCCTATTCATCAAACCTTGGGATTGATCTTCGGGCAATGGGACTCCATACATTCACGAACGTGTTCTTCCTCGGCTTCGAGTAATCGGCGAAGTCTGGCCGGATCATCTTGTTCTAGACCTCTGTTCAACGCAGCATTCTTCACTTCTTGTTCAATCATTCCGAGATGTACTGAGTCGTCTTGTCTTCTGGGTGGAGGAATGATCCTTGCTTCAGGAACGCTGACTACTACCCCTTCAGTTACTGCTCTGTGCATATATGGGTAAAGATCAGGTTCAGTAATGGTCATCCACTCGACATAGGCATCGGCCTTAGACATTTCGAGCCGAATCGCGGAAATAATTTCTCTTGATAAACTCTATCTTGGCTGATTCCCATCTTTGATTGAACTGAATAGGCATCCATTCGTCTGATCTCGGCCATCTATGTGTTTTCAGATCATTTGGCTTCCTGAACCTTCTGTATCGATAAGGAATGTCAGCTTTCGAAGGAACTCTCGGCTGGCCTCTTGTTCGAGCACGCTTCCCGAGTGCCTCAAGGTCGCCAAATGTATCCTCCGTGCGGCGGCCTCTATCCGTCTAGCTTCCTCTCCTCGTAGAGATATCTATCCATCGAGCAAAGATTTCTTCAATTTCGCATCTTGCTCTTGAGGCTTACGAGGAGCTTGTTACGATTCGCAGGGGTACTAGATCTAGATTTGGATGTACCACGCCTTTCGGTACTCTTCTGCGCTTGCTCCTTTTCTTTTTCTCTGTCCTCTTCATCCGTTATGATGAGCTTTCTCGGAGGCGATCTAGCGGTTCTCTTTCCTCCTCTGGATGGGGCTTTAGTCTTTCCTTTGGCGAGGCTTAGACTTTGGCTTGTTAGGCCGCTTCGGCCCCTCGCAATTTCTCCGGCCGCCTCTCATCCGCAGCTATTTGGGCTTCCTCCTCGGCGAGATATGTATCTTAATCTCTTTCTTTGGAGGGGTTGGAATTTTAAGCTTCGTTTGCCCTTGCCTTCTTGAGCTGGTGGTGGAATAGGAGCCTCTTCTTCTTCGAGTCCTCCACCGCTTTGTTCAGCGTACTCAGCAACCTCCTTAATAATGTCTTTGGGAGTCTGGGTTGCCTGAGTAGTCTGCTGGGGTCCTGAGCCACTTGGGCCGGTTTTAGCTGTGCTCGCAGCCGAAACACCCTGGGCCTCACCCTTCTGAGACTGAGTTTGAGTCTGGGATGACTTCAGTGTAGCTTCCCCTTAGCTTTTGGACTTTTGGTGGGAGTCAGCTTCTCAGTACTCTTCTTTCCTTCCCTTTTTCCTTCACTTTCCCCCTTTTTGGCATCATCAATGAGCACCGGGGTAGGGACTAGGACTGACTTCTTCAGACTTTTGTAGGAGGTTGACAGCTCATCAAGACGATCGTGGAGCTTAGTCAGAGCCTCATGCAACTCGTTCCTCTCCATGGTAAGGTGTTCCTTGTACTGCTTGTGAGAGAGGTCAGCTGCTTCCTTGAAGTCTTTCAGCTTCTCAGTGATCTTGTCTTCCAAGGCCAGTTGGATATTCTCAAGTCTTTGTTCAGTGGCCTCGGATTATTCAATGATAGCGTCAGTATGAGCCAGTTTAGAAGCCAAAAATTCATCAAGTAGCTTGGCTTGGCTCTCCTGAAAGATCTTGAGCTGAGCTTCGAATTTGACTTGTTGCTGAGCCAACGCTTCGAAATAAGCGCGGAAACATCGGGGGCGGCTGATGAAGAGACGAAGACTTTAGCCCCCTGAAGTTCTTTAGTCGTGGCTTGAGCGATGCGCTTCCATGTCCTATGGATAGCCTTCGCAAGATCTCGATTTTTGATCCCTTGGGCGGTTAAGGCTTTTGCCACCGATCGAGATCTCTTTGCGGTCTAGGCGGGCGCCGTCGAAAGTCGACTGCAAAGAAGAGCTAAGCGGGCTCTGGCGAGGACGAAGCACCAGCCTTGGACTTCTCGGGACCAAGGATACCGAGAGGTGGTGTTGCTTCGGTATAGGTATCCTTGTCCTGTGGATGTCCCTCATCGGGCTTTCCGGGGGCTCGAATCGCTGGGTGGGTCGTCATGGTCCGACCCATCCGAGGGTCTTGGGCCGTGGCGTCTTTGTCGATCATGAATCATGGCCGGCATTGCAGCCCTCGGATTGTCCATTGAGCTGAGGTCTTCGGGCTACGAATAGCCTATCTCCTCTCTCGGTCTCAATTCCTCTTCATGCGCTGCGACGGGAGTAGTGGAGGACAAGGCGCGTAGACGAGGCCACTCCCGATGTCGTAGCAACATGTGGAGCCTTCTTTGTCTTGGCGATGAGCAACAAGTCCGAGTAGTCGGCAAGCTCCGGAACTAGTTGAAGAATTTCTCGGGATGCTCGGATATAATCACCGAAGCTTCCATCCCGATTGATTCACCTTCGGATGCGGTCTCGGACTCCAAGTCTATGTGTGAAGTCCGCTCTTCGGTTGGAGGGACTCGAGCCGAGTGGAGGGACGAGAAGGGGCCGCTGTCCAGGCGCCGAATATCTGCGCTCCGAGCTTCGAAGCATCCCCTTGGTCCCTTTCGGTGGAAACGATCTTCTCCATCGACCGAGTCTTCTCGGAAGACTCGGACTCATCAACCACTGCATGGGCCGAGTAGTCTTCTCGGGAGCCCCGTTCGGCGGGCACTTGTGGAACCTCCTCGATGGCCGGCACCTCAACGGCTTTCTTTAGTTTCTTTGCCGGTGCCTTAGTAGTTTTAGCGAGAGGGGTTCTTTTCTTTGTAGGCGTAGCCTCTTTGAGACTTTGATTGCGGAGAGGCTGGCCGAGGGTCCCGACCCTATCTGTGCCGAAGCGCTTGTCTTGTTGTGAAATCCGACCTTCTTCACATTGAAGTACTCCTTGTCCACTGTAGGTGATAGGCTCGAATCCATATAAATCTTCGATCATGATGGACAGTTTGAGTCCATACAGCAATTTGCCCTTTGCGCTCAGCATGTTCGATGCCTTGTTGAACTTAGCAGCCTGAGCCATGAATTCTCGGAGAAAGAACTCCGTCCAATTTATCTGGGCTCGGTCGTATATGGCCATCATCATCTGAATCTTAGGCCTCGACACTTGGTCAAACGACCACGCTTGGCTTGTCGCATAGGCTGCGTCACTATATAAGCAAGTTCCCCGAACCGAGGCAACATCTTGTTCTTCGGAGCACTACGAAAGTAGTGGGCTTTCCACGAAGACGGTAAGATATTCATCAACTTGGTCGTCTCGTACCCGGCATCTTGGTCCCTTCGGAGGGCGGATCAAAACTCCGCTTCAAAGCATCCTTGATGGACATCTGCTTCAACTCCATAGTGGCGTTTTGGATAGAATGGGCAACAAATCTTGCCATTATGTCTCCGCACACCGCGTCTCGAATTCAAGTACGGCTCGCAACCTCTGTCTCGGGAGGAAGAACGAAGGCCTCCTAGACGGAAATTTCTCCGGCCACGACTCGCGCGAGCCGAGAAGATCTCATCCATATACTCCGGATCGCATGAATAGAAATCCATGGTGGGTTCAAACCACACGCGATCCATCTCCGGAATGTTCCCGCATATCCGCCGGAGATATCATAGAGATATTGGTTTTCCGCCATTGTACTGTTACAAGAAATGAATCGATCACAGTTTCTTGGATAGAACAGTGTTGTACAATGCGATCTTGAAACATATAACAAATACATTAACGAGATATAAGCATACCAATAGATAAAATTCGAGATAAGATTGAGAGTGAAGTTGCAAGTAAGGATTGCGAATGCGAGATCTCGGATTTTTCGAATTTGCAAGTTATGAAGTATGCTAATGGCGGTTTCAAAGATATGATCGAATATATATATCAACTATGAAGGTGAACGGTTTTCGATCGAAGGCTGAATGTAAACTTGCTTTGTGATATGGACGGTTAAGATTAGAAGTTAAAAATAGGCAATGATCACAAAAGGCGCCTAAGTCAAAGCCGGTTGTAAAATAGCCTAAGTAGTAAGCTTGTGAAAAGACATGCATTAAATGCGTGCGAGTTCAACAAGCTTATGTATGGAATGTCGTGCATTAAATGTGAGTCGTTAATAATAAAGACAAACCAAAAGATATTAATGTCATGCTTGAATCTTTGCCATAAATGCAAGGTCTTGTTGTATTAAATTACTACGAGTAGAGATACGCAAACCCGTCGCTGAACATAGTAGTCGGTTGATACCTCGTGTAGATGGTTTCGTCTCTACGTGCGAATGTATCGATGCTGAGAGTGAACATTCCCCCTTACTGAAATGTCTCTCTCCTGAAACCTCTCACTGATTGGGGTCAGTAGGGTCCAACAGACCTAGCTCTACTGAAAGTTCTCTGAATCTGGATTCAGCTAGAGGCTTGGTCAGTATATCAGCCCGTTGCTTGTCAGTATGGATCTTCTCCATCCTGATATCCTTTTTCTCGACATGGTCACGAATGAAGTGATGTCTGATGTCCACGTGCTTGCATCTCGTGTGAAGTACAGGGTTCTGAGTGATTGCAATAGCACTGGTACCGTCGTAGAAAATCGGCACTTCATTACGAATGACGTCATAGTCTCTCGCATTCTTTGTCTCGCCCAAAGGATCCGGGCGCAACAACTTCCCGACGAGCCATGTATTCGGCCTTCGGTAGTCGACGTGGCCACCGAGTCTTGTTTCTTTGAAAACCATGAGATCGACTTTGCCGCCAAGGAACCGACATGTTCCCCGAAGTTGATTTTCGGTCTATTCTACATCCTACATAGTCAAGCATCGAATAACCAATTAGTTCAATATTATCATCAGTTGGATACCACAAACCCATGTCGGTGTTCCTCGTAGATAGCGGAGAATCTTCTTTCTTTGAGTCCATATGACTCGCTTGGGATTCGCCCCGAAATCGAGCACGTACACCTACAAAGATAAGTTATGTCGGGACGAGTAGCCGTTAGATATAATAAAGAACCAATTATAGCACGGTATTCGGTTTGGTCTATCGATACTCCCTCTTTATCAAGATCTATCTTCATGTTCGTGTTCATCGGGATCTTGATTGATTTGCCGGATGTGCGTACGAATCTTTTGATGAGGTCTCGAGTGTATTTGCCTTGGTTGATGAACGTTCCCTTTTCAGATTGCTTGACTTGAAAACCAAGAAAGTAGTTCATTTCACCCATCATCGACATCTCGAACTTATCCTTCTCATCTTTTCAAATTGCTGACACATGATGATATTCTTTGATCCGAATATAATGTCATCCACATAGATCTGCACGAGTAATAGGTCGTTTTCCGGTCGAATGCTCGAACAACGTGCGATCTAGTGCCCTTCGAAAACCTTTTCAAGAAGAAACTCGGACAGTGGTATCGTACCAAGCCCCGGGTGCTTGTTTTAACCCGTATGCAGCCTTTTCGAGTCTATATACTTGATGTCCCTGCTGAAAGCCGGGCGGTTGTTCCACATAGACTTCTTCTTTTAGCACGCCGTTCAGGAAAGCAGACTTCACATCCATTTGATAAACTCTGAATCTTTGATGTGTTCCGTAGGCCAGGAATAGTCTGATTGCCTCCAATCTTGCAACTGGAGTGAACGTTTCATCGAAATCTATCCCTTCGGCTTGACAAGTAGCCTTTAGCCACGAGCCTTGCTTTGTTCCCGACTATAACGTTGTTTTCATCTCGCTTGTTTTTGAAGACCCATTTGGTTCCAATGACGTGTTGATGCCGGGGTCTGTCTACAAGCTCCCATACTTCGTTTCTCGTGAACTGATTCAGCTCTTCCTGCATAGCAATGATCCGATCGGCTTCTTTAAGTGCATCCTCAATATTCCGAGGCTCTTCGGAGACAAGAAGCGGGAAAATAATGCGCTTTCTCCTTGACGGAATCTGGATCTTGTCTTGACATGTCTTGAAGGATCTCCAATTATAAGATCGGCAAGGTGTGAGCATCTAGCCACGATCTACGATGTTTTAACTCTTCATCCGAAATTTGTTCAACACGGATAGTAGGTGAGTTAGGCATTTCGGGTGTACTATTCGAGATTGAAGAATTTCGGTGATAAGAGTATGATCTACCGAGTCACCGAGGTTCAAGGGGCATTCACTCGGGAACATTACTAGATGTTCCCCCCGAGTTGTTATTCTCGGTAGTGTTGGTCTCGATTACCTCTACGGTTTCCTCATCGACCGAAGTTACACGGGATTGATTCCGTTCGGGAGAATCAATCGCTCGACTACTTGCTCACTGGTTGAGATTCGATAGATTTGTCTTCGGTTTCTTCGTCCGAATCATCATCCCAACATAGCCGGATCTTTTCATATTTGTCTTTTAAGCTTAGATCCCGTAGCCGCTCACGATGTCCTCGGGATTCGGAATTTGAGTTATTGCTCCCGTCTTCGGTAGCAAACTCGTTAAAAACAACATGAGGGCTTTCCTCTACGCAAAGAGTCCAGATAGTTGAATACTCGAAAGCTTTTTCGACCCGAGAGTATCCTAAGAATACTCCACGATCGACTTGCTATCAAAAGTCTTCACTGATCTTTCCCATTATTGTGGATAAAGCATGAACAACCAAAAATATGGAAATAAGATAGAGAAGGCTTCCTGCCGTTCCATAGTTCATATGGTGTCCGCTTATGCCGCTTTGTCAATAGAGATCTATTATGAGTATAACATGCGTATCGGTAGCTTCACGCCTGGAATTTGGTTGGGAGTCCCGAGTCTGCGAGTAGAGTCCTAGCCGCCTCTTTTAGAGTTCGTTCTTTCGTTCAAGCAACTCCATTCTCGCTCGAGGTGTGCGTGCGGTGAAGTCTCATGCTCTATTCCTTCGCTGCGAGAACTCCTTTACCATGGAATTAAGGAACTCGGTTCCTCGTCTGCGAACGTATTTTTCCGATCTTGGTGTTCTTCTCGACACCGAGCTTTTTCGAAGCGTTGGTAACTCTGTTTTGACGTCGGACTTGTTGGCAATGAATATGACCCATGTGTAGCGAGTAGTCATCTATGACCACTAATGCATATTTTCGCCTCTCGATCGTCACCTGGGAGACTGGACCGAACAAATCCATATGTAGCAATGAAGAATTCCATCCGTGGAAGGCGATGGAACCGGAGGATTTTGATTCCTTGTTTGCTTTCCCTTCGTACATGCTTTACACCGAGTGTCTTTCTTGAATACTTAATTCGGCAGTCCCCTTGCTAGAGTGTTTCTTGCAAGCTTGTTGAGCGTCTTAAAGTTGAGATGGCCGAGTCTTCGTGCCATAGCCACCCCGTGCGGTTGTCATTCTTCGCCAATAAGCAAGCTTCGAGTTCGGTGAGTTCCAGTCGGCCCACATATATGTTCTTTTTTCGCGAACCTCGATAACACTTGTTTTCCCCTGTGGATTTATCAATAACATCACGAAACCAACGTCAAATATCACTCTATTTGAGTTATCACAAAATTGACTAACAGAGAGAAGATTATCTTTGAAGTCCTTCAACATATGATACTCTTGGAACGTTAGCGCTTCTATGCTCGAGTGTGCCGTATCCTCTCGTGTAGCCTTTGGCATTATCTCCAAACTCAATCTGGGTCCTTCTTCGGTGATATAATTCTTCGGCAGACTCCTTTGGTATGTCATGTGTCTTGAGCATCCGTCGTCCACATACCATGGGTCTTTACGCACCCGCAAGACGAATTATATTCGGGTACCCTTTATTTTTGATTTTGGGTCCTTAGATGTTAGTTTTAGTAACCCAAATCACGTCTAACAACCCCGATGGTTTCGGACATATTCTTTCCACTCGGAGTCAACATATCTCGACCACCGGACCGGTCACGCTGACTTCGAGGCTTCCGAGGTTCGGGAGTCCCGATCTTCCGAGTTGGTGGATGCCGACCTTAGCCTTACGTGTGGCTTTCTTTTTCTTCCGACCTTTGGAGCCTCTTCGACTATAGGTTCATAATAGTATGACCCATACCGAGCTGAATGTGTCGGCTTTGGAGGTCCATACTTGATCCGCCAATTTTGATTTCTTGGTTCCCCCTTTGACCGAACCGGGGTTTCTTAGCCCGATCTTCTTGTCGAATGCCGATGTGTGGGATGAGGTGCTTTCATCTTCGTTTGTTCTTTTCTAGGGGGTTCATTATATTTTGCGTTCATAGTCTCCCCCCTTGAACAAACCTATCGGCAAGCCGTACTTCGAGTGTACTTGGGGCGGATGAGGAAGCTCCCCTGGCCGAAAGTCCTTCCTTGCAGTGCTTTGGCTTATTGCTTGCTAGCATAGCCTCTAATTTCTTCTCAAGCACCCATGTACCTCTCAGTCATCAGGCTCCTCCAGACATCATCACTCTTCTTCAGTGTGTCGTGCTCGGTTTGAAGTCCTGACATTTCTTGCTTCAGCAGACTCAGTTCAGTATCTTTCTGAGTCAAGTCATTGGTCAAAACTGAAATCCGATCTTCTTGATGCTGAGACTTGGCCATTAGAGAGTTTATCTCCTCCCCGAGTCTCAACACAAGTCCTTCGGCCTCGGCAGCAACCCGACTCTCCCGAGAAAGTCTCGATTCTCTACTTTCGTGGTATCCAACTCCCGAAGAGTCTTGCTCGATGCCAGCACTCATCTCGAATTTGTTCGTCGAGCAGTTCTTCGTATGCGGTCGCGTCGTCCAAATTCTCATCTGCACCTGAAATAGTATCGTGTGTGCAGTGTGAAGAGGAGTTAAGTGGTTCATGAGAATTTACCTCATCCTCTTCGCCTGCCATCATGCACTTTTCACCGATTCTTCGACTTCAAGCTCTAAGGCCATGAAAGCCGCTTCATCGTCGGGATGAATCCATAAAGGAGTCGACCTCTTCGAGTCGTCCGAGATTTCGCCAGCCTATGTAGGATTGTCTTTTCGGGCGAATTTCTCTCTCCTTGCCTTACGTGCTTGCGCGTTCAAGACTACTAAGCTCGAGGACAATCATACCGATAATGTCCCGGCTTCTTGCAATTGTAACAAGCGATGACTCTTTCTTCTTTGCTTTCGCTATTCTTTGATGGTTCGAGTCATCTTTCTTTCGCATTCGAAGATTGTGAGTCGAGTGTGTTTCGACATATAATTTGACTTACCTTTCGTTTCCGATAGGCTTTAGTCACTTTTCGCGTCGCTCCTTCTCCTTCGATACTTTACGGCGATCGGCGCATACTTCGAGCGAGACTTCCTTCTTGTAGATCATTGAGTGAAGGTTCGGTCTTACTCGTCGTTTTGCTCGTTCTTTGGAGATGCTG
The DNA here is from genome assembly GCA_028984105.1 of Lavandula angustifolia. Lineage (NCBI taxonomy): Eukaryota > Viridiplantae > Streptophyta > Magnoliopsida > Lamiales > Lamiaceae > Lavandula > Lavandula angustifolia. The sequence continues at coordinate 11,843,826 of CM054802.1, read as the reverse complement.
TGTCTCGACCGATGCTTTGAAAGCATGGTCGATTTTGTGTCGGCTTCGACTCTCGCTTTCTTTGAGGTCCGTCGAACTCAAACTCCTCTGCCTGTAATTCCAAAAGATATGGTCGGGAGACACAGCATCTAAGTCGGAATGTCGCAATAGAGTGGCAAAAGGTGTCCGGTGTCCATCCCGCGGTGCCCTCGGAATCTTCGGATTCATCTCTCGGTTCTTCGAATGTCTTTCCCACCCATTGATAGAGTTCATCGATTGGTAAATCGACGTTTAGATCTTCGATTTTATCCCGGGCATGAGAGACAAGCTTTCCAGGCTTTTGGAGTTCCGGCGCTAATTTGTTGGCTTTAATCTTCGAGTCCCTCGACTCGGAAGCGCAAGAGCATCCCGAGTTCTTTAGCGGTCTTGCATTCCCGAACCCCGCCAAGATAAGAATCACTAAGGGTGGTCGAGTATGGCGTTTCGGCAACACGGTCTAAGTTGTGAAGCTTCTTCTCCTCGGGAGTGAAGAGACTTCGTCTTTGGGAATCTTCTTCCCGGGCCACCATTCCTCCTCCTTGAGCTTGGTCTTCGAAGTTACGACACTATCGATCATGGGAACGATAGGTCCATCTTCAAGCACTTCAGTCATACTGTCATGGAGGGATGTCAGATGTGCTTCCATTCTGACTCGCCATACTCCGTAGTTCTCCACCGAGAACATAGGTACCATCCTTATACCTGACATATCAGCCATGAAGAATAATGATATGAATGTAGAGTGATATGCGGTGAAAACGTTTTCCCTGGATCCGTTCGAATAGACCAGTCTCAAAGTGACAAGAGTCTCAAAGAACTCCCGCTCTGATACCAATTGTTGGTCCCGAGTGTACGGTCAGGTGTAGAGGGGGGGGGGGTGAATACACCTGATTCGATTTCTCAATTTCGAACTCGACAGTCCTATTCGGGATGGTGTCCGATCAAACTGATTCGGCAGACTGCATACGTTTCGAATCTTGTTAAAGGCTAAGAGTACCGATTCACCCGAGATCTCGCTAACCGACTAGGTCGAATCAGCATCTACCGTAAGAGTTCGGTGCGCGGAATAGTGTAGGCCCAAATCGGTTTTTGTGAGAAAACGTTTTAAGTCTCGCTCGGTAGATTAAGAGTTCAAGATGCTGAGACAGTTGATTGATTTTAAATATGATGTTCAGTATGAATAGTAAAATCAATGCAACAGTTAAGAAAGCAGTAAGAGACACAGGATTTTTAAAGTGGTTCGGATATCGCTCAAATCCTACGTCCACCGTCCCGAATGATCGGGAGGCTATTTATTATCCCGAGTTAGTCTCGGCCGCCTTGCACACTCGGGCAAAGCCGCGTCTTGGTTTTTATACTTATCCAAGTCTCAGTTTACAACACTATCAAACTTAAAGTGTTTGACAAACTTCTCCAACAGTGAAGGAGTCCTTATACAATAAGGATTGGGTTCAAATGTGAACTCCTTCGTCTAAGCTATGGATATAACAAGTGAGCTTAGGGTTAGAGGGATAAGGAACGAGAATGTAGCTATCTAGAGCGACGAACAGCGAGGGTTTAGCTATAGGTTCGTGTCGTCGCTTGGATACTAGAAGCTTATGTCGGGTTCGACTTGGTTCCTTTTGAAAGTTGGATGTAGTCTTTCTCCGGAGATAAATCGGTTGATTCTTGCGGAAGACTTAGTCGTTAATTTCGCTCGTTTGAATGCTCTCTCGTGTTCTAGGTGCGCGCATTCTCCCGTGCTTCAAATCTTGAATGATCCCTCTATTTATAGAGCAGAGATTGAAATAGATCCGTTGGAGACGATCTTCTTCTCTCTCTCTCTTTTTGGTAGCAAACGGCTCTTTTGGTGTAGGTAACAGTGTACTTTCCCACCTTTTTGGTAAAAGGTTGACTTGCAGCTTTAGCGGTGAGAAGACACGTGTATGCTTGTCATTCGTCGAGATGGATTGAGTGGTTGAGACAAAGACAAACTTCGAGACAAGATCGAAGCCGACTTCTCTCTTCCTCGCATACGACAATGTTGATTGTCTTTCAAAAGATTCTGACAGTCCTGAAGACTATCTGCCGTTGCTGAGTCTGACCTTGTATTCAGTAGAGAGACTGCTGAGATAAATCTACTGATGATCAGCTCTAAGTCCAGTGAACTACTCCTGCTGAGTCCAGTTCAACTGACTCTCTCAGTATACTGCTCCTGCTGAGTCCAGTATTCACTGAGTCTTCTACACTGGTGCTGAGGCTGATGAGCTACTGAGCGCCTTGACCAGAGCAGAGTGTCTACTGAGTCTGAAACCTCAGAGACAAATACGAATACAAAGGAATGGTTCACCAATCAGATAGGGTTTTGGGATCTTCAAATCTTCTCAACAGTTCAGAGCACGAGGCTACTGAGCGTGATTCAGTATAGAAGATAGAGTCATTTCCCACAAGTATGATCATGCTGAGGATTGAATCATCACCCAACATTTCCCATCAACTTTCCCCGTTCACTGACTCTACCTACAATTTTCCCTTAACAATATCAGAGGTACTGACTCATCTCCCAACAAACTTATAACTTCTTTCTTCTAATTATAATTCTATTCCGTTGAAGTTCGAAAACTATGTTTAAATTAATATATATTAATCTTTATAAAATAATAAAATCTTACGGTCCTAATAATATTAATTTAGAGAAGTTTAGTTGTATATACATGAGAGTGGAGCAAGGGTAGAAATGTCATTTACTCCTTTTCCTAACTACCTTCTTCACCACCTTTCTATTTCATAATTATCTTGATATAATCTAATACTCCCTCCGTCCCGCTAATTCTGTCTCAGTTGACTTCGGCACGGAGATTAAGAAATTTTAGTTTAGTGTGTATTTTATGAGTTTTAATTGTATAAAGAAAATGACACAGATTTCGAGGTGTGGTTGGTGGAAAGAAATGAGAATTATCCAAATTTTTGCAAGGCTAGTAAAAGGCAATCGATTTTTATTTTTTATATTTTTTTTATATTGTATTTGAAGAAATAATCTAAAGTTTTCAAAAAGATAAAAATCATAATTTTCTGAGTTCGGAGCGTAATATAATCGAGTGGGAGATAGATTTTTGAAGAGAGAGAGTATAAGAATGTGGGGGTTGAATAGTGAGTAAGGGGGACCCACTTCATTTTATGTTTAAGAGTAATTTTTACTATTTTAGGAAAGAGGACAGTAATAGCGGGACAGCCCGATTAGGCAAGTAGGACAGTAATAGCGGGACGGAGGGAGTATTATCTAATAGCTCCAAAAAATTCCAGGACCAACTTCGGGTCGAATCCGGCGGGCACCTTTGCCAGATCATGCCAATCCCGGTGGGGATCTGTGACGAAGATTAATTGTTATCCTTTATTATGTGATATTCGAATGCAGGGACGTAGCCAGGATTTTTAATAAGGGAGAGCATAAATTTGAACTATTGTCTGTCTACGGAACTTAATAATATTTATAGCAAAAGAACAAATCTAAAAAAAATTATAAATTTGCAAATATATAATTAACCATATATTTATAAAAATTAATAAAATTAGCTACAATATAATTATAACCATAGAAGTCATATTCAAAGACTTTTGGGGTGTTCGAAAAACCATATACAAGCCAAGGAGTTGACTTCAAAATGAAACAATTAAATCCTCTTTGAGACATTTCATCAAACGCGTAGCTCGCATCCCCATTGATGAGCTGAAGAAAACAATGGACATCACACCCATATTCCCAACAAAACTGCAAAAGCTCTGGAACGCTCTCGAGCTCCGGTTTCTGGTGCTCCTCAGTCTCTTCCTCCAAGTCGTCCTCATCGCCACCGGAAACCGAAGAAAATACTCCAAAAGCAAATTGATTACGGCAATTCTATGGCTCTTCTACCTGTCGGCCGACTCCGTCGCCACCCTTGCCCTTGGCGTTCTCTCTCAATCTGGAGATGATTCGGGAAAAGTAGTCGATCCCAAGTACACAATTACAGTATTCTGGGCTCCTTTCCTTCTGATGCACCTCGGCGGCCCCGACACCATCACCGCCTACGCCTTGGCCGATAACGAGCTATGGTCTCGTCATCTGCTCGGGCTGTTCGGCCAAGTCATTGTTGCAGTGTACGTCTTTATTCGATCTTTCACGCGCGTGCACTTAAACTTCTTATGGATTGTGGTTTTCTTCACCGGGATTGTCAAGTATGGTGAGAGGAGTTGGGTCCTTTTTCGTGCAAGTAAAGATCAGTTCCGTGATTCGATGATCTCCCGGCCGGATCCGGGTCCCAATTACGCCAAGTTTATGGATGAGCTTGTTTCGAGAGAGAGTGAGGGATATAAAGTCTCTCTTGGGAAAGCCATTGACAACATCCCATCTTCAAAGGATCCTGAAGCCAACGATGTTCAAAAAATTGCAGATGACATCCTCTTGGAGAAGGCCTATTCCTTCTTCGGAACATTCAAGAAGCTCTTTGCTGATTTGATTCTCAGCTTCCACGACCGCGAAATTAGCGTTTCGTTCTTCAAAACATTGCATTGGAGTGATGCTTTCAGCATAGTTGAGATTGAACTGGGATTGATCTCCGACTTGTTCTACACTAAGTCACCTCTTGTCTTCTCTCGATTTGGGAGTTTTCTCCGCATATTCAGTTGCTCATCCACCATCGCTGCATTAGTTGCATTCATCATCATCACCAAGAAAAATGGTTATCCGGATACTGAGGTGATCATTACTTACATCTTGCTGGTGGGTGCTATTTTTCTCGAATTATATGCAATCTTGTTACTCCTTCTGTCTGATCAAACGATGATTCCGCTTGGCTTGAATTGGGCAACGTGGCCTGAGAAAGAACTCCCCAAAATTCTATCAATGCTTTGGTACCTTAGAATAATACCAGCTAGAAAGAGGTGGTCAAATTCAATGGGACAGTATAATGTCTTGAATCGTTGCCTTAATTATATGCCAAACGGCACTAAAGTACGCTGTTGGTATCCTCATAAGTCCATTCAATATCTTGAGAAGTACTTATTTTGGAGGGATAAGCCAGTCCCAGAGGACTTGAAGGAAAATATTTTTGCTGTGCTGAAAGATAGAGCTGCTAAAGGTGGTCGTATGCAATCGGAAAACTATTGGAAGGACAATATTTTGCTGGAAGAAATGAAGATTTTCAACGAGAATGATGAGGTAGAGTTCGACCAAAGTCTACTCCTCTGGCACATGGCTACAAATATCTGTTACACCAAGGTTGAGCAGCCGGAGTTGGGAGAAAGTGTGAAGTCTATACGGGAAAGATGCATGTTGTTATCTAACTACATGGTGCATTTGCTGATCATGTCGCCTTTCATGCTTCCCAGTGGGATCGGACAGATTCGTTTCCAGGATACATGTGCTGAAGCCAAAGAGATTTTCAATATTGAGGAGGAGTTAAGTAAAGAAGAAGCTTGTGAGATGTTATGTGGTGTGGATGCAAGGTTCATACCCTCAGATGTGAAGGGAGATAGAAGCAAATCACTCCTTTTTGATGCTCGTCGACTTGCTGAGTCTTTGAATAAACTTGAAGTAGGGCGGAGATGGGATAAGATCAATGAAGCTTGGATGAGTATGTTAACATTTGCAGCAGCACAATGTAGTTGGAGTGATCATGCTGAGAAGCTTAGTCAGGGAGGTGAGGTGCTCACTCATGTGTGGCTTTTGATGGCACACTTTGGTTTGACGGATCAGTTCCAGATTTCTAAGGGCTACATCCGAGCAAAACTGGAGTTGAAGTAGATGAGAATAAGATTTACGCATATTTCATCTCCTGTAGCATTAGTATCAAGATCTAACACCTGATCACACATATGATGCCAGGAGAGAAGAGGGCTCATTTGTTATGTTTCTTTTCATCTGATTGCCTATTTCTGCTGTTTTACGTCAAGTCTCAGTGTTATGTATAAGATTCCATGTAAAAAGAGATTATTTGTCACTGTTTATGTTGGGATCTCAACTAACTTTACTAACTCTGCATCTTTTCGTTTTCAGTTACAAAAATGGAATGCAAAGAATAGTAAGATGGAAGATTTTTGGTTGGCATTTTCTCATCCTCCTCCAAGTATGTTTCTGTATAAAGCTTCCATATGATTAGTTTCTCATTTAACATTTAATTAATGGGCCGACCTGAGTTGAGTATGTTTGGACTAGGTGGGACAACTCTACGACGAAATATAAAACTAAATTATGAAATAGTAATCAATTATTCACTAAATTAAAATCAATTGGATATAGTCAATCTTAATTAAAATTATAAAATTGGAATAAAGAACAAGAGGTATAAGTAAAAGTGTTAAGTGTCATTAATCAGTTTGTTATAAAAGTCAAGGGTATATATTTACTAATATCTTCATACACCTAAAAGTGTTTTAAGTAATTTATTTTTATATAAAAGTAAAGATATATATATATATATATATATATATTAATATCTTTAAGTTGCATAATATTGGAAAAAGGTAAGAAGTATATATGGTAGATTAATAAGATATTTTTAAATACATGGTAAGTATAAAGTGTATAATTACATATGAAGTATTAATAATTACGATTAATTTAAAGTATTATTTGAGTCATATATTAGTATATATGTAACGCCCCAAAATTTCGATATTAAATGCATTGCATATCTATTCATGCATGTTATCAAGTGTTTTAGTTCTGTAAATCGTGCCTTAGAAATTTAAATGAAAATTATGATAGAATTATGAGGTAAGAATAAAATTTATTTATTTCGGATTTTCTAAACCTAGTAGGATTCATGAAAGGATATAATATTTTATATTTGTATGAAATTATTTTGAGATAATTTTATATTAAGTTTTATGATTAAAATAGATAATTTATGTGTGATATTCATGTTTAGGATTAATTTTAATTGTGTCTATATCCTAATCCAACTATGATTGAATCTCTTATATGGTAAGTGATATATTAAATTCTATATAAATTATATGAGAACGAAAATAAATATGGATAAAATATATTTGATATAAGATTAGGGATCTTTAGATAATGATTTCTAGGCCTACACGATCTTATGTTACTTGAAAAATTCCAGAAAAATTATAGAGACAAACTTTAGGATGTCTTTAAGATTCATGTAAATTTTGGAAATTTTTAAACAAGTCCTTATAGTTTTAATGAATTTTTACTTTTACACTACCGAGAAACCATGCTCTCTGGATAGGGCTTAGTAAAATGTTTATATCTCACTCCACAAAAATGGTTTTGACTTGACTCTTTTTCCTAAATACTCTAAACACGTAGGGATTTGTAAAACTATTTATTTAGTATTTTTAACATATGTGTATGAAAGCAGTTTAATACAAATGTCCGGGTAATCAGTCGGAGCATGAATTTTTGTATTCGGTTTTTGGTATAAACTATTCTGTATTTTATGAAGTCGTTACTTGTCTATAGAGATTAAAATTTTGACATGATATTTCTACGAATGTCCCCTAGATGTTGTTAAATCTTAGAATTTTTAAAATATGTTTAGTTCCCGAAGCTTATAGTTAAAGTCAGTAGGTCAGAAACCGCCTTTGTTGACGCAGTAGATACTGTTTTGGTTATAACTCTTAGAGGACTTATTATTTTGATATGAAACCAAATCTGGTATGATTTATACTCATTAAGGAATCTATATGTAGAAAATTAAAATTTATGGAATGAATTCATGTTCTGTGGATTTTTTTTAAAATAGGTATTCTGCACAAGTTAATATAGAACATTGAAACCTAATTACACTAATGAGTATATATATGATATTGTTTGTAACCTAATTACTATGAGGTATTGTTGTATATGTCACGTGATACGCTTAATACTAGAATAAGTTAAATTCTTTGAAATTTGGACGTAGGAATTAATTAATATGAATGTCATTAGCATAATTTATTTATTTATTTGTTAATATGATCATGTCTGCCGAGAGGAAATAAAGAATAGAAATGGTAAATATTGTGACGAGGGTTTTAATTAACTATTTTTAGTGTTTTAAATAATTTATTAAGTGATTACGTGGAACGAAGTAATTTGTTTGAAATTTCAAATAGGTTGAGAGTTCTATCTTTGATGTGGAGGGTTCAATTAATATTATAATTTTTATTTGGGAATTATAAGATAACTGTTTGTTTTACGTTTCACTGGCATGCTATATAATAAGAAATTTATGAAATATTTGTATATGTGAAATACATACACGACTTTCATGAATCATTAAGATAAATTTCCATGTATAGTATCGGCGCGCATGACTTAAACATCTGATATCCATAATTTTTCATCAAGTCAAGGTCAAGGTTCATCAAGTCAAGGTCAAGGTGGGGAATGTTACCGTTTATCTTTATTATACATTATGCTCGATATTTCATGTGATTATGACAGACATGAAAGGAAGGGTCGAAATCGGGCCCTAGGATCGAAATCGGATCCTAAAAGGAAAGGCAATGGTCGAAATCGGGCCATAGGTTCGAATTTGGATCCTCTATAAAAATCGGTCAAAATTCGGTCGTCAGTCGAAATCGGACTGTTTGAAAAGTTCATGTGATCTGTGTGGTCAAATTACAAGTTCATATGGTCTGTGTGGCCGAGTATCTCTTTACATGATCTAATTTTCCATGTTTTATCGGTGTGATTTATAATTCTGGTAAATGTGTACATCTCCCACTGAGTAGTCGTACTCATCCCTATTATTCTAACATTTTTCAGGAAATGGCTCGGCCGATGCGTAGAGGTGTTGGTGGTGATGGTCACATGATGAAGGATTTATGAACTTATTATTGCATGAAAACTAGTTTTATCATGAACTGTGCATTTTATTTTCGAAAACTAGTTTTATCATGAACCGTGCATTAAAACGAGGAAGGATTTATGAACTTATCATGAACCGGTAGAAGCTACAACTTTTATATTTCATGCATGGGATGCAGTACTGTACCTACCGAATATCCACAGCCTACCTAATATTAAAAGCAATCTTGCATATTGCATTAAATTAATACAAAGTTTTTTTAAACGTTGTGGATAGTTCTCCAATGCAAACTAGTGTAAGAAAGTCTACGCTAAAATTATTGCTGAGCCAAAACTGTTATAAATATATGAGACAAATCACAAAATCTTCTGAATTTTTTTATCATTTGTTTGCCTGCACCATCCAACAATGAATTATTAATCGTAGTGGTTAGCTGTAAAAATCACGCACAAAAAGTTGATTAACTCTTATATATCTTGATTCTTGATTAACTAGTAATAAAGTTCCGTTTTCTTTGTTTCCACATGCGATGAAAGCCGCCCACTATCGCATTAAACTAATTGTAGTCTGTGACTGTAGTTGTTAACTTTAGACATTAAGCAGAAAATTGAATAATAATTATATTAGCAAAAAAGGTTTGTTTACTTATAATGAAATGACAAGTTACTAATAATAACGTAAGGCAGTCTGTATATTGCTTTAAACTTAACATTTTAATCTTACACTAATTATTGTCTTTGCAAAAGATAGGTTGATTTAGTTGTAGTTTATTGACTAGTCACACTTATTTATATATATATATATATATATATATATATATATATATATATATCTTCATGCATGTGATCAATGTACCAATCGAATCATATTCTAGTATATTAATTGCTTTAAACCAATTCGAATACATCTAGAACCGGCCAGTTTGTATATTGCATTAAACTAATTAGTTAATAGTGGTTTATTTTAAAGGTCAATATAACTAATTATCATATTCCTGTTCATTAAATAATAGTAACTTATAGACAAGTTATATTTTGTAAATTGTCGCACATGTCATGTACCTCTCCGATACCGGAGCGAGAGCGAGTGTCCCATTATTTACACCCTTATGTGTCTCATTCTTTATAAATTGAAATGTGGCAGTAATTAAACTAAATAAAAGATAAAAGTTAGGACTTGGATATAATCTTTCTCAGTCCCAGAGCTTAAACAAGCTCCTCATTTTTCCTGATTTTTGCTAACGGATGGGCTGTTAACGTATGTAATTCCAATTAATATGGTTATAATGGTTACTAAATATTGTAGTAATGGGTAATAATTGAGTTTGAGGTAGTGGTGTAGTGGGTAATTTATTTCGCTAATAGAGTCTTGTTCTAGTCCTATATAAAATACCTATTGTCCAAGTTGTTTAGTGAGTTGGTTTTTCCATATTAATCAAAATTTTCTCCATTCTTGTTTATATATTTATCTTCTCCTCTACATACATTATATCAGTGGTATCAGAGCGTTGATATCACACTATGAGCAACTCAGTCCAACTTTCTGTTCCTGTTTTAGATGAGAAAAATTATAATCGATGGAGCACTCAAATGCGAGTTCTTTTTTACTACCACGAGTTGCTAGGTGTCGTGGAGAGAGGTGTTCCAAGTCTTCCCGTAGGTGCAAATGAGGCACAAAGAACTACACATCGTGAGCAGACAAAGAAGGATAAGAAGGCTCTATATCTCATTCATCAAGGAATGAATGATGATGTTTTTGAGAAGATAGACGGCACCACTTCAGCAAAGGAGGCCTGGGAGACTTCATTTAGAGAAGAAGAGAAAGTTAAAAAGGTTAGACTTCAAACCTTACTATGCCAATATGAACTTTTACAAATGGAGTCTACTGAAGCTATTTCGGACTATGTAAGTCGAGTTCTCTCTTTAACAAATCAAATGAAAATATATGGAGAAAAATATACAGAGCAGGTGAATGTGGAGAAAAATTTGAGGACGCTTACACCACGTTTTGAGCATATTGTCGTGGCGATCGAAGAGGCTCATAATCTTTCTGATGTCTGTCAACGAGTTATCCGGTACGTTACAGGCCCACGAACAAAGAATGAACGAGAAAAATGTTGAGAAGCCACTGGAGCAAGCATTTCAAAGTCAGGTATCCACCAAAGACAGACTCGATGATTCAATTAAAGCAAGTAGTGGTTTTCGTGGCCGAGGACGAGGACGTGGAGGTCACTACACAGGTCGTGGCCGCCATAATTTTCGAGATGGAGGAAGAGGTAATCAAAATTATCATATTAAATCGAGTTCAAGCCAACAAAACTACTCGAATTATCGAGGTAGAGGAGGTGCACTTGCTAGAAGAAGGTACGATAAATCTAACATCGAATGTTTTTCGTGCCATAAATTCGATCATTATGCTAGTGAGTGCAGAAATAATGCAAACAACCAAACGGCTCATTGTGCACAAGAAAGTGATGATGGAGATGGAGACCATATGGCATTGATGGCAATTGAAGCCGGTGAAACACAAAGCTACCAAACATGGTTTCTTGATACGGGGTGTTCCAACCATATGTGTGGAAAGATGACAATTTTTGATGATTTGGACGAAACTGTTCGCTCGAGAGTGAAGTTTGCTGATGATAGCACTGTACCAGTGATGGGAAAAGGTAGTATTCATGTTAAATTGGAGAACGGAGATGCGAAATACATCTCTGATGTGTTTTATGTACCCGATATGAAGAGTAATTTGTTGAGTTTGGGCCAACTATTGGAGAAAGGGTATGAACTACATGGCCACAATAAAATACTATCAATTTTTGATAAAAGAGGTACACTTATTCTTAAAGCTCCACTGACAAAGAATCGCTTGTTTCGCGTTGATATTGCTACTGATGGAAATACTTGTCTTAATGCTGTTACAAAAGATGAATCTTGGTTGTGGCATCTTCGTTTTGGTCATATAAATTTTCGCAGCTTGAAGTTACTTGCTCAAAAAAATATGGTAAAAGGATTGCAAAGTATCCAACTCCCTGACCAACTCTGTGAAGCCTGCACTTTGGGAAAACACACTAGGTCTTTGTTCGAACCCGGCAGGAATCAACATGCAATGCAGCAACTCGGGCTCATTCATTCGGACGTCTGTGGTCCAATGAGTGTGGTGTCAAATGGTAATAAAAGTATTTCCTTACTTTTGTTGACGATTTTTCAAAGAAGATTTAGGTATACTTTTTGGAAAAGAAATCTGATGTCTTTGGTTGCTTTAAGAAATTCAAGGCTCATGTTGAAAAACAGAGTGGTCGTTCTATTAAAGTTCTTAGAACCGATGGAGGAGGTGAGTATACTTCAAGGGAGTTCAGAGAGTATTGTGAAGAACATGGAATTAAGCATGAAATCACATTTCCATACACTCCCCAACACAATGGTGTTGCCGAGCGAAGGAATCGAACTATCATGGATATGACGCGAAGTATATTAAAGGCCAAAGGTATGCCAAATTCTTTTTGGGGTGAAGCTGTTTCTTGTTCTGTCTATTTGATGAATAGGTCTCCAACTGCTAGTCTCCACAATATTACTCCTTTTGAAGCATGGAGTGATTACAAGCCAACTGTGAAACATCTAAAGGTATTTGGATCAATAGCTTATGCTCATGTTCCTGCCCAAACAAGAAATAAATTGGATGACAGGGGCGAAAAGGCTATTTTTGTTGGCTATGTTGATGGTGGGTACAAGTTGTTCAATTCAGTTACAAAGAAAGTGATCGTAAGTCGAGATGTTGTATTTGCCGAAAATGAGAGCTGGAAATGGGATAAAGAGAGCGAAAATAGCTCCACTTCTGATCCACTTTTTCTTCCTGTAGAAGAAGATGCATCTGTTGTTCCTATTCATAATAAATATGAAGACGACCCACAAAATGAAATTGTAGAGCAGTTGGTTGAAAGACCCCGAAGACGTCGCCAACAATCTATTCTCTTACGAGATTTTGAGGTAATTTCAGATAATGCACTTAATGATGATGGAGATTTGGTGCAGTTTGCTATGTTTGTAGATTGGCAGCCGGTGAATTTTTAGGAGGCCATACAAGATGTAAATGAAGGATAATTGAGGGTTATAAACGATACCTTCCTCCTTAGTATGTTGTCGCGGCTTTGATTGTTGCTCCTGTGTGTCAGATCTTCTGATCTGTGTCCCGGCCTTTTTCTTCCTCTGGGTGGTCAGAGAACTGAAGAAAATATATTATTGTCTCTCTCTCTTACGCGTGCGTGCGTCTGAGTTTATGTGTGTGTGTATATTCTGTTTCTGAACAGAATACTAATATATAAGGCTTCAAAAGCCAATATAATATTAATATATTTGTAGCTCATTAATTTAATTATATTTTTAATGGGCTTCCACATAACCAGCCCATAATATAATTAATTAATTTACTGGGCTACTAATATTTATCAATTAATTGGCCCAGCCAATTAATTTCATATAAATAACATTATTAAATAATGTAAAAATACATTAATCCATTAATAATGATTTCTGAGAGACAATAAATAACTAGGCAACTAATTGGGCCAGATCAGAGATCCAATATAAGAAATAAAGTTGGGCCTTAAATTAATTAATTATCCATGCTCAGCCCAGAGCAAAATTAATTAATAAACACAGATTCATTCCACTAGAGAATCCGTGCTGACTTACCCCTTTATCCCAAATTGAGCAATGGCTTGTATTTTAGACTTAATCGATCTCCGTATTTAAGATAGAAATATCTTTTAATTAATTAAGCTCACTGACAGCTTAAATTAATTAACATCTTATATTCCTGAGCAGTACCACTCGACCTTATTAACACACCTGAACTTAATCAATCGGTCGGGTTTAGTGTGCTAATCCTTTCGAGTTCCTCAGGGGATATTATCAACCCATTTTACTAGGATACGGCTGCAAGATACAAACAACCAGCCTGAGCCACAAATAAGTACTAACACCCAAGATGCGTAGATCCGGTCGCGATGACGTTCACCATATTAGGTCAAAGTGATAGATAGCCAAATGCACTCAGCTGAAGTCTTACCAAGCTTAAGACCAGCTAAGTCACCGAGATCTTGGTTCTCCACTAAGGTCAGTTAGGAGAACACATCTCACTGTGATCCGTCAATACACCACCTTAAGTGTACCACTAAAGACAAGCAGCTAAGACAAGCCACTTCTTATCTAAACTGCAGACTTAAACCGACAACTTATCCTTAAGTCGTCTCACTTGTGATAACCGTTTATATATTGTCGGTTCAACCAATTTGTGTTGTCTTCTGTGATACCCGACACACCACACAAATCTAACTTTTATACAAGATAAAGGATAACATGTGCAAATATACATATTTATCAAATAGGAGAATAAAATAGTGGTAAGGACAAAAACACATTATATACAAGCATAAAAAGTGCTTCCAGTATACAAAATCCCAACAGTAAAATGGTTGAGTGCCATGAATGAAGAATTAGAGGCAATTGAAAGGAACAAAACATGGTCGCTCACTACTCTTCCACAAGGTAAAAAGGCGATTGATGTGAAGTGGGTTTTCAAGACAAAAATAAAGCCAAATGGTGAAGTTGAGAGATATAAAGCAAGATTGGTTGCAAAGGGTTTTGAGCAACGACCTGGCCATGATTATGAAGAGGTATTTTCTCCGGTAGTGCGAATGGAAACTATTAGACTAATGATTTCTTTGGTTGCGCAGAATCATTGGAACATCCATCAAATGGATTTTAAGTCGGCATTTCTTAATGGACCACTTAAGGAAGAAGTTTTTGTTAAACAACCATCCGGTTTTCTGAAACACAGACATGAAGAAAAGGATTATAAGTTGAAGAAGGCTTTATACGGTCTAAAGCAAGCGCCTCAAGCATGGAATGACTGTCTTGATTCTTTCCTCCACTAGTTGGGATTTGAAAGGTGTCCATCTGAGCATGCTATGTACGTAAAGGTTACTAAATCTGGTGATTTATTATTATTATGCCTTTATGTCGATGATTTGATCGTGACGGGTAATAACAACAAGGTGATTGACTATTTTAAGAAGTCTTTGATGCATGAGTTCGAAATTACTGATCTTGGTCTAATGTCATACTTTCTTGGCCTAGAAGTTGTTCAAAGTGGAGATGGAATTTTTATTTCACAAAAGAGGTATGCTAAAGAAATTTTGAAGAAGTTTGAGATGTTTGATTGCAATCAAGTGAGGACACCCGTGGAGGTTGGAACAAAGCTATCAAAAGAGAGTGATGAAGCTTGTGTTGATTCCACATATTTTCGACAAATTGTTGGAACATTGAGGTATCTTACTTGTACAAGGCCTGATATTACATACGGCGTCAGTCTGATCAGCAGGTTTTTGGAATCTCCACGCCAATCGTACATGAATGTTGCTAAGAGAGTTTTGCGGTACATCAAAGGGTCATATGATCATGGTCTGTTCTATTCTTCTTCTAACAATTGTGAGCTTGTAGGATACTCCGACAGTGATTGGGCATCTGGAGATCCGGATTGATATGCCCCAATTTTTATAATTTAACTAGGGACGCTACTTCATACTTAACATGCTTATTTTTTTTTCCAAACATTTTCATTGAAAAGAATCATTGAAAAAACTCAATTTATTTTCATAATCAGCGGAAGTCTTAAAAATAAAAGCAAATGCGATGATAAAAATAGTTTAATGCAATAATAAGTTCATAAATCCTTCCTCATGTGACCATCACCACCAACACCTCTACGCATCGGCCGAGTCATTTCCTGAAAAATGTTAAAATGATAGGGATGAGTACGACTACTCAGTGGGAGATGTACACATTTATCAAAATTATATATCACACCGATAAGACATGGAAAATTAGATCATGCAAAGAGATACTCGGCCACACAAACCACATGAACTTGTAATTGGCCACACAGACCACATGAACTTTTCAAACAGTCCGATTTCGACTGACGACCGGATTTTGACCAATTTTTCATAGAGGTTCCGAATTCGAACCTATGGCCCGATTTCGACCCTTGCCTTTCCTTTCAGGATCCGTTTTCGATCTTAGGGCCCGATTTCGACCCTTCCTTTCATGCCTATCATAATCACATGAAATATCGAGCACAATGTATAATAAATATAAATGGTAACATTCCCCACCTTAACCTTGACTTTGAAGAAAATAATGGATATCATATGTTTAAGTCCTGTGCGCCGATCCTATATATGGAAATTGAGAATTCTTAATGATTCATGAAAGTCGTGTACGTATTTCACATATACAACAATACCTCATAGTCATTAGATTACAAACAATATCATATATATATATACTCATTAGTGTAATTAGGTTTCAACGTCCTATATTAACTTGTGCAGAATACCTATTTTAAAAATATTCCACAGATCATGAATTCATTCCATAAATTTTAATTTTCTAATTATAGATTCCTTAATGAGTCTAAATCACACCAGATTTGGTTTCATATCAAAATAATAAGTTCTCTAAGAGTTATAAGCAAAACAGTACCTACTGCGTCAACAAATGCGATTTCTGATCTACTGACCTTTAACTATAAGCTTAGGGAACTAAACATATCTTAAAAATTCTAAGATTTAACACACATCTAGGGGACATACATAGGGATATCATATAAAAAATTCACCTTTTTTTTGATAAGGGATGACTTCTGAAAAACATAGAACGTTTCAACCAAAATCCAAATACGAGAATGCATGCTCCGACTAACTACCCGGAAATTTGTATTAAACTGCTTTCATACACATAAGTTAAAAATACGAAATAAATATTTTTACAAACCCCAACGTGTGTGGAGTATTTAGGAAAAAGAATCAAGTCAAAATCAGTTTTGTGGAATGAGATATAAATATTTTGCTAAACCCTATCCCGGATGCATGGTTTTTCGGCAGTGTAAAATTAAATATTTATTAAAAATATATGGAATTTTCTAAAAATCACCAAAATTTACAGAGATCTAAAAGACATACCTAGGAAGCTTCGCCCAAAATTTCACCACGACAGGATACCGGGAAGATGTGTAAATATTTCTTGAAACAGTTTACAGGTATGTTGATAGATTTTTCGAAAAGTTTATGTGAAACTATATTATGAGTGACTAAGGTGTATTTATAAGCCTAAAAATCATTATCCAAACATCCTTAATCAAATAAGGTATCAAATGGGCACGGAAATTAAGGAGTGTTGTGGTTAGTTGTTAATCAAGTGTCCCACCTTTGTTGACTTTTCAAATGAAAGAAAAATTGATTTGAATGGGTCCCACCTTGTGTATTTTTATATTTACATATATTTTGAATTTTTGAATAAGAATAACTCTAAGTTGAAAAATGGCAAGCTGTAAATGAAAAATTTTACTACCTATTAAATGTAGAGAAAAGATTACAGATTTCTTAAACATTCCTAAATCTGTGAAGTTCAAGTTTCTTCACAATTTACAATAGCAATTTCAGAAAGGTAAAATCAGCAACAAATGACAGGTAAAAATCTTTCATCAACCGATCGAAATCTTGTTGTACAGTTTTTGCTCCAACACTCAAAGGATGGAAAGCCAAATCCGGGGAAAGTACTCAAGCAATGACCAAATGGAAGTGTTCCCGTAGCACAGTCAATCGACTCTGGGGGACTGCAAAGAAGCAACAAAATCAAGGTGAAGTTATCTTTCTACAAAGTGCGAAGATAGGTCAATCTAGAAACAAAAGAGTCATTATAGACTTAGAACTAATCCAAGGTCTAGAGCTACAAAAGAGATCTACAATTAGGAAGTTAGGAACGTGCATTAGTGTTAGCAAGAGTACAGTTGGGAGGTGGGCCACTACGGGTTTGATCAAAACCCACACTAGTGCAATTAAGCCTGACCTAGCCGCAACAAATAAATTACTTAGGCTAAGATTCTCTATGGAGGCTCTAGAATTTGATAGGGTCTTGAACACTTTGAAATTTAAGAGCATGCATAACACTGTGCATATAGACGAGAAGTGGTTTTATTTAACAAGGGCTTCCCACAGATTTTATCTAACCCCGGGAGAGGCAGATCCACATAGAAGTTGTAAGAACAAAAATTTCATAACGAAGGTGATGTTTATGTGTGCAGTCTGTCGTGTGATCTTTCATGGGAAAATAGGGATATTTCCCTTTACAGAACAAGTTGCAGCACAAAGGAGCAGCAAAAACATAGCAGTTGGAACATTAGAGACAAAGCCAATACAATCAATCACAAGTGAAGTAACTAAGGCCTTCCTTATAAATAAGGTATAGAAAAGCAGTGAAATATGCACAAATTGTAACAATAACATGTATGCTTTAGATGTAACATCAAACTGAATCCACTTGTAACATTGCAGCTTGTTTCATTAGAAGAATAGTCAGTTTTCTGTAATTTAATTTCTTGTAAAATTAACTGACTAACTGACAGTTTTCTGTAATTCAATTTCTTGTAACATTGCACCTTCCTTTATCAGTTTTTAGTTGTTCAAGCTATAGGATTTTATAAAATTAACTGACTGACAGATTAATCATACATATATTACCTGCTATTCGAGCTAAATGGCTAGCCAATAATAGCAAACTTATCTTCATTCAACAAGATAATGCTAAGCCTCATATTAAGGATAGTGATCCCCAATTTAGAGAGGCTGATACACTGGAAGGATTTGACATCAGATTGACACATCAACCACCTAACTCTCCAGATACTAATATTTTGGATCTTGGATTTTTTAGAGCTATCCAAAGCATTCAGATTGAAACAGTGTGTTTCAATGTAGATTAGTTAGTTAATGCAGTATGTCTAGCCTATGAACAACTGTCTCCTATGACCTTAAATAAGGTTTTCTTATCACTGCAAGGATGCAGGATTGAGATCATGAAGCAGAAAGGGCATAACTGTTACAGGATTCCACATCTAAAAAAAGATAGCTTGATAAGGCAAGAAAGTCTTCCCATGAACCTGGAAGTTCCCCAAAGTTTGGTAGAGGAATGCATAGAATATATGATTGAAAATGGGATGCTGACAGATGTAGTAGAGCTAAGAAACAGACTTGGTTTGATAGTGGATGACTGGACAGAGGAACCTTGAAGACAAAGCAGTTTCAGTATCTTTTGTAAATGTATTAATTTTTTAGAAATATTAGTATCTATTAAAAATGTAAGTATCTTTTGGATGTTGTAGTATCTTTTGGAAATGTAAGTATCTTTTGCAAATGTAATGCAATTATCTTGTTTTATCCTAAATAGGTTACCTAAGATGCATATCTCATAAGGAGCAGCCTCTATAGGCTGTATTCAAATTAATGAATACAAACTACAACAGCAAATCTCCTTGTGCAGGAGCATCAACCCTAATTAACCTGTCCTAAAGTCTCTACTCTAATAAGAACAAGCATGCAACCAAGCAAACAAGCAGATTACAGGAGTCACAGCCCCAAATAAGAACAAGCAAAGTACCAAGCAGATCACTTTAATTATAGGAGTCACAGCCCCAAATAAGAACAAGCATGCAACCAAGCAGACAAGAAGATTACAGGAGTCACAGCCCCAAATAAGAACAAGCATGCAACCAAGCAGACAAGCAGATTACAGGAGTCACAGCCCCAAATGTAAGAACAAGCAAACTAGCAAAGTAACCAAGCAGAATTGCAAATTATCACCAACAAAATAAAGGAGTCACAACCAATGTTGCAGATCACTTTAACCAAAACAATCCAAAGATATATCCTAATCTCAGTATGGTGGATATAGTTTATATAGGTTGTAATCATCATTTTATTGCAATACAACCAAGTGTGAGCATAATTTTATCATCTCAATACCCTTAACCCAATTCTCCCAAAGTACTCTTACTAATTAATCCTCAAGAACATCATAGTAAAATAAATTCAAAAAGATCTCACTAGATGCGAGTAGTAAGGCAGATAACGACTAATCATTTTGTGGACTTCTTCTTCGGTGGTCGTCCCGTTCTTCGCCCTAAGCTTCATCTCCTTCGGTATTAAGAAGAGGAAAGCCTCAACTCGCGCCTTCGCTTTTGCTACTTCGCCATCCACTTCTCCACTCAGTTTTTTTGCATTACCCAACCTCTCCATTCCCGTCGGAGAGGGAAGAACTCTCTGATCTAGTTTAGAAACTCGTTCAAAACCTGAGCAATTCTTCAACACCTCTCCAAGGCCTCATAGTTGTATGGAGATGGAGAGATATCAACGATCTCAGACCCGGGGGGAGGTAAATCTGCGGGATCTATCTCTGTTTCGAGAACTACGATGTCGTAGTTCATCATGGACCCGCTGATTTTGCCCAAATAACAACCAGAAGAGGGAAGGTCGGAGAACAGAGGGGCTGATTTCAAGGATGGATCGTCGGAGGGAACGCGATTCATCATTGCGGAGGGGTTGCGAAGGTACGATGGAAGGAAGTAAGAACAAGGGTTCGAAGATGGGAGGGAGGCGGCGCAAGAAATCTGTAGAATAATTTGTAGTAGGGTTTCAGTTAGGTAGAATAATAAATGAGTAAAAAAAATTTAAGTAATGGAAGTTTTTTTAATTTGTTAAATGGTGTAGATTAGTAGTATATTAGTAAGTAATTTCTTTTTTTGGCAATAGGTCGTTTCAAACGGGACGACCTGAAATGAAAAACGGGTCGTTTCAAACGGGACGGAGGGAGTACAAATTAATAAAAATAAAAAAATAAAAAGTGGATGAACCCACGTTTTGTTATCCAGACGAAGCTAACGAAAAAACGAACAAAAATATCTGAATGGATCGGAAAAATACTTTGGCACGCGCCCCCACGCGCTTCCTAAAGTCGGCGGTCGTGATCTGCCAGAAATTAGGGTTTCGCCTTTTCCATCTTTTCGCACCGTCGCGCCTCGATTTTCATGCATTCCGGACCAAAATACAGTATAAAACAGCAAATACAAGTATGCACTTTGGTCCTATCAACAACTCGTGGATTTTCTCATGAGAAAAAGTTACAACAGGGTCAAAACAGTGGCTCGTAGGCCGCCCCAAATACGAAAAATAACCCGCTAACGACGGAAATAAACCTTAATCATGCTCCTAACAGCAACAATCAGAGCCTAAACCAGACTCTGATACCAATTGAAGGAAATAGAGGGGAAGAATCGATATACCCAGTCCGTTGATCACATTGATCTGATTGGTGAATCTGACGCTAAGCTCGTCAATGGTTTCATTGGGCTCCATGGCAAAGTTGTCGAACTTTTGAAGCTCTAGCTCGAGCTTATTTTCTTTGATCTGCGGGGTTCCTTGGCTCAGTACCGTCAGGGCATCCCAAAGCTCTTTTGTCGTTTTGCAGTCTTGCACCCTCCCGATGTGTGAATCGTTGAGCGTTGTCAGGATTGCATTTTGCGCTACTCGATCGAGGTTGTACAACTTCTTCTCTTATGGCGTGAAGACAGATTTGTCTTTGGCAACCTTAGCACCAGTCTGTGCTCCTACACCTCCCTCAGCGGCATATTGAACGTTGTCGATCATGGGAATAATGGCATGTTGTCATGCAGCGATGTATGATCTGTGTCCCGGCCTTTTTCTTCCTTTGGGTGGTCAGAACTGAAGAAAATAAGATTTATGTATCTCTCAAAAAACTCGTATGCGCTAATGTGTGTATCTGTTTATGAACATAATACTAATATATATAGGCTTCAAAAGCCAATATAATATTAATATTTGTAATCCATTAATTTAATTATATTTCTACATAATTAGCCCATAAGATAATTAATTAATCCATTGGGCTATTAATATTTATCGATTAATTGATCCTGCCAATTAATTCCATATAAATAATATTATTAAATAATATAAAAGTATATTAATCTATTAATAATGATTTCTGAGAGACAATAAATAACTAGGCAACTAATTGGGTCAGATCAGTGATCTAATACAAGAAATAATAAAATTCAAATTTAATACTAATTAATAAAAATAAAAAAATAAAAAGTGGTTGAACCGACGTTTTGTTATCATTCGATTAATCTCGGTCGTAGATTTTGAATTTTAGTTGATCATTAATATAAAAGAAATTATTAACGAGTTGGCTGCCAATTCAAACCAGCTCGTAACTATGCATGTACATGTGGAACCGAACTGAACCGATGTTCACCGTTCGAAGCGAACGGCCCCGGATAATTTGCCCGGTCAACAAAGATATTTTTGCATGAGATCCTCTATCAATTGTGCACTTTTATGTACTGCCGGGTCCACCAACAATTATTTCATTTCTTCTTCCATTGTTATCCTTGACCCCATGCCGGGTTACTTTCTCATATCATCACGAGTACTTCAA
>CM054802.1:11798299-11821179 GCA_028984105.1 Lavandula angustifolia | reverse complement strand
AACGCCGATTGATTTTTCCGTTAATAAAAAGAAAATTAATTAAATATTATTTCTCTTTTTGCCGATTGATTTTTCTGTCACTAAAACGCCGGCGACGTATTTCCGTCACTATTTCGTCGACAAATTAACCATACCCAATTATGTCGGTAAGTCGATCAATATTTTTTTTTCATAGGCAATTCTGTCACTAATAATTGAATTTTTTGTAGTGAAGACTATAGAATACTAGTAAATGTTATTGCATTTTCCGTCGGCAAATAAAAAGAAAATTAATTATAAGTTATTTCTCTATTTCCCAATGGATTTTTCTTCGTTAAAACATTGGCGACGTATTTCCGTCTCTATTCCGTCGGCAAATTAATCATACTCAATTCCGTCGGTAAGTCGATCCGTGTTTTTTCCCTCGGTAATTCCATCGATAATAACTTGGATTTTTGTAGTGAAAACTATAGAATACTAGTAAATGTTATTGCAAAGTTACAACAATAAACTTTATCACTAAAAACACATAGTTAACAAAAAAAAGACACTAATAATTTAAATAAGTGAACTGAAGGTTGATTCTTGCATTATAATTTGGGTCATAAAGGCTTGTAGTCCATGTTAGTTAAAACAAATGCAAAAGTGTTGTATATTGAAAGTTAAAACTATTTTTAATAAATATTAATTTTAGATTAGATTAGGAAAAAAAATTGATTCGTTTTGACTCGATTATCCAATGACTAATTAAAAACAGAATGAAAAATAAATAAAAATCAAAAAATCAAAATTTCTATAAACCTTATTTTTTTGTTTCGGTGGTTCAATTTTAAAAAGTTCAATTCAATTCATTGGCCAATTATCCAGTCCGATTGACACCCTAGTTTCAGTTTTATTCGGAAAAGAGGATAATCTTGAGTTCAAAACTTGATATGAGATGTTTCAGTTTTATATTTCGAAATCAAGATTTTGAAATTATATTTAAAAAGTTAAAATTTATCAAATTCATTGTGACTTCATTTATCTCTAAAATGACATCTGATTATTAGATGAACATTTCCAACCATAATCCAATTCCAATATACAGAGCAGACGTTTCTAAATTATTTTCCAAATTATGAAAATAAATAGGATAGCAAAAATAATAATTATTATTATAATTAATAAAAAGAACGGAAGTCAGAACTACGGACAGACAAAAATGCAAATGAAAATGGGCCCTTTGCAACTATCCTTGGTGCATCTTAATCACATGGCCCAAAATTAATTAGAGCCCAAAAAAAATACATTTATCAAATATTATTTAAATATTTCATGATTTTTTTAATTTTTAGAAAGTTATGCACTACGTTGATAAGGCAGTTAATTTATCAAATTAAAACAATACTTTCTCCATCCATCCTATATGCAACATCTTATTTTTTTAGTACAATAATTTATACCTTTAACTTTTGTGGATGAAAATTCATAGTAGTTTAAATGGCCCCCCAAAAAAAAGAGTTTTTGAGTGTTGATTTTACTTCCCTTTTGAAAAATAAGACATTTATATAAAATAATACGAAATAAAATAGAATACGTTTATTTACGACGGGAAGAACCGTACATTCAACTCTCATTATATTATATTATATTCTTTAAAGTTTTTGTATTAGGTGAGTTGATTGTACCTTCTCCGTATATTGCATGAAGAAATTTAATACTTTTAATAATAAATATGCAGCCACACATCACATGTTTGTAAAAAAAAAAATTAATAAAAACACAACTCTATCCTGCATCATTTAGCTTGTAGACCTTGGTCTGAGATAGAAAAATTCCCTTAAACTTATTACGTATTGCCGGTAATAAATTCAGACTTAAAAATATTAATAATTTTCGAATTTGTGATATTCTATTAAAAACAAACCCCTTGTATCTGTCACAATTGTGTACCTTTGTATATACTCCACCATAAGGGTGTCGATATATGGCGTATGTGGCCAACTATATTGAATGAAAAACTCCACATGTCGATATCCTTGTGGTACACCTAAACCTTTAAGTGTACGACAAATAAACAAAAATAATTATAAATAAAAAAAACAGCACTACAGATTTTATAAAGAAGATAAACATAGCATTTGCTCTTTCATTTTTTCCGTACTCAGCTTTAAAGCCTCCTCCACTCCACTCCACCCCCAGTCCCCTGCCGGATGCATTCCTATTAAATCTCAATTTTCATTCTGGTGCATAGATTCAAGATATGTTTGATCTTCTCTATCAGTTCTGCCGATGAATCAGTAAAGTGAATCGATTCTCAGTTTTTTCAAGGTGATGGTCGTTTCGATTATTCTCTTTACCATTTTTTGATGATTGGATGATTCGAGAAGAAACTCGCGTGTTTTGTGAAATTAATTTCGTTTTCACCTTAGTAATGCGTTCTGGTTTTTTAATTTTTTTTTTCCAGATGTTATTATCGCTCTGTTTTTCTGCAGATTCAACGAATTCTATTTCATGATTTGTGAATCTGAGTTTGTTGATTCGCCTATGTTCATCGTTTATTCCACCTAATTTGGTTCCGTTATGAATCTGATCAGTATTTGTTCCGATTCTGAACCATTTTTATCCATTCAATCGAATCTGTAGGTCCAAAAATTTATATTCATGATGTCATCGATAATATCGTCGAATCGAGTGGTAAATTCCGATGCATCACACACCAGAAGAAAAAAGAAGAAAATCCACCACCACGCCCAAATCCAATCCGAAAACCTCGAATCCAATTCACCAATTCAGTGGAAATCCGACGCGCAGCAGGAAATATACTCATCCAAGCTTCTCCACGCGCTGCAACAGGTCCGGATCAGCTCGCCGGAAGCCGAGCCGTCGGCTCCGAGACGAGTTCGCGACGCCGCTTACCGCGCCTTGGCCGCGACGGCGAAAGGCCGGTCGCGGTGGAGCAGAGCTATTCTGACGAAGCGGCTGAAGCTGAAGTTCATGAAGAAAAACAACGCCGCGAGACTACGGCGTAAGGCGGTGACGGTGATCGCCGCCTGTAGCCGGTCGCAGAGGAAATCGAAGGTGAGCGTTTTGCGGCTGAAATCGAAGTGTTTGCCCGCGTTTCAGCGGAAAGCGAAGGTGTTGAGCCGCTTGGTTCCCGGCTGCCGGAAAGAGCCGTTGCCGGTGGTTTTGGAGGAGGCGACGGATTATATTGCTGCGCTTCAAATGCAGGTATACTTCCACCTCTCTCCCTATTTCT
Organism: Lavandula angustifolia; assembly: GCA_028984105.1. Taxonomy (NCBI): domain Eukaryota; kingdom Viridiplantae; phylum Streptophyta; class Magnoliopsida; order Lamiales; family Lamiaceae; genus Lavandula; species Lavandula angustifolia. The sequence goes on along the minus strand of CM054802.1, from coordinate 11,817,962 downwards.
TTAATTATTAGCGTTATTTCACAATTTCTTGCAAAATTTATATGCAAATCTTCTCTCTCTCTCTTCGTACACAAAATTAAGAAATTAACAGATTGTGGTTCTGCTACATTGTAGGTACGAGCCATGGGTGCATTAGCCGATCTACTTTCAGGTTCCGGCTCATCTTCTAGCGGCTCGGCGCGGCTAGGCTCAAATCAGCTCCCACCCAGCTAATAATTTCTTTTTTCTTTTTCTTTTTTCTGTTATTCTACCCTATATATGAATATCATAATGTGACTTATATTTTCTGATTATATTTTTGTTCTAGAGAAAATGGGGGGTATACATCTTGACTTTTTTTTTTTTCGAATTGTCTACTTATTACGTTTTTAAAATGAAAAATAATTACGGGGTATACTTCTCTACAGACAATCAATCATTCATCTTAATTTTCGTACGAAAAAAAAAAAAACAAACAAACAGGATGGAAGAGTATTAATGTTTTTTTTTTTAATTAGAGATAATTAGGAGAAGATAATGTGAATTAGGTGCAAGGGATTGGAGTCACAATCTTCTTTTTTCACGTGGTTTCGACTTTCTAAGTTTGGTGTGGGGGTCCTTAACATAGTTATATTTGATTTTAATCGACATATGTTGTCTGAATGTGGGCATTCAAATTTTTTTATTCATGTGTAACAGTCTTCAAATCAAATATGAACGATTAAATGAAATAAAATAGGCGGAAAACTTACTAAATCCGATAATTTTTATACTCTTGTACATAACATCCTTCATGTGTCGTGATTGTAAACTGGTTGGAAGTGCAAATTGTAATTTATTGACGGAAATTAGTAATAAAATACATACCATAATTTGAATTAAATAGTAGATTTAATTCTTATTTTAAACGTGATACAGATCACCATAATCACAAGGATTATGTTTTGTTTACACAATCCAAATGCTTGAACTTTCCCATGAAAATAAGAATGAGAATTAGATAAATGTTGCGTACGGTTTTTCTGAATAATGATTCTTCTCTTTTAATCGTTTTTCATTCATCATATATATACGTGTAACTTATTTCATGTAAGTATATGTCATTACAAAATAATCCCTATGGATGTATTTATATATATATTTCCAATATTTATGGAGCGAAATATATGAGTGTTCGATTTGAGATAACGAAACCTTTTCCGTTAATAATGGTGGTGAAGTAGAGTCGGTTAAGAAATCTGTTTTTTGTGCCATACTCTTATCATGAAAACGACATCTATATTTCAAAAGCATGAAAGCACATGCACCGCTTTATGTTGGGTCCATATGGTCTTCTAGTGGGTTGGCAGCCGCTATATAAGTTTGAATTTTATAAGTTATTTTTATTTTTCAATTTCATTAAATATTCTTTTTCGTGAGTTTGTTGATTAGAATGTGATTTATATTTTCGTTATTTCTTTTCACGTCCCAAGAAATGCATGATATATTAGTTATTATGTAGGATTTAGATATTTCAATTATGATGTAATTATTCAAAAAAATAAAAAATTATAGTTAATATCAAAGAAACATCATAGACCACTAGAAAGATTCATTAAATGTAGGATTTATGTTTTGGTACTTTAATTACTTTATTATCTTAAAAGTGATGATTCATTACCACAAAATCGAAATATTGTACAAAAAACTAGTGGTATAAGATGAGAGAGAGAGAGGGGGCATTCAAAACCACTTTTCATTTGAACCAACACCAACAAAAGCACATGCAACCATCCACCCATGTGCATCACTAAAGAAAAGCAAGAGGCAAAAAATTAAATACATACTCCCTCCTTCTCATTCATATTCTCATATATATCATTTTCGGGTTGTCCAGGTATAAATGCGTCTCATATCTAAAATGATAGAAAATGAGTGAACCACAATCATCTAAACAAGTGTCTCCCTTATCTTATACTTTTATACCACTATTTAATCTTTACACCCACTTTCTTAATCTCTGTACTGGATTCCTACATGATAGAATGAATGAGACGGATGAGTATTATATAAATCATAAGTTTGACAAGAAAGATTCAAATTTAAACAGAATTGATCAAGATTATGAATTATCAAGTTATATAGAAGAGGATGAATGGAAGGACTTGGGGAAATTGATTAGGATTTTGTAATCTGTATATTTCTTCTAATTAATTATATATTAATCATAATATACACGAATAAACTACGGAATTAATAATCATGTGTGACAATTGTAACAAATAACCTCAAGAAAAAGTCTCAATTGTGCACAAAAAAGTGATTTAGGGCTTTGCTGTAACGACACTCATGTATCAAACCTTTAATAGCTTGCACATGTTGCTATACGAAAAATGTTGTGAGACTGGGAAATAAAGGGGTTTCTTACAAACCAAAAGGAGACACTTTATTTTCAATTGTATTTTATATTATTACGTATAATGTATATTATGATCATAGACGGAGCTATTTGGGGTGTCGACTGGCGGTCGCTACCACTAATTTTTTTTTATTCTTTTTACGCAAAGTGAATTTTGCCATTAATATTTTTGAATAATTTCGAATTCTAGCTCCGCAATGATTATGATGCAAATATATATCAAGCATGACACCAATAATGCAACCCTTATAATATAGATGCACTAGATATAAAATATTCATATTAAGAATGCATAATTAATCATATCAAAAAATATTGTAGCATGCCTCAAGAACATGTATTAACTTTTTTTTATGTTAATTTTGGAAACCACCCTTAATGTGACAGGGTGACAGACTCACACATAGCGTGACAGGGTGACAGGCTCACACATATCGTGTCCAGTGAGAATTGAACCCATGATCTATCGATCCCGGACCACCCACCTTCACCGATATGTCATCCCAAGGGGAAAAGAACATGTATAACTTGTTAACCACAAAAGTTAAGATAGACACAATCACTAAGCCTGTCCCCAATCCCAACTTGACATGATATTAGCTGCATAATCATGACATTTAAATTAATTTAATAAAAGTCTAAATGGAAACCCTAAATCCATTTAGAAAGTAACAAGGCACATGGGGATGGGGCAGTCCATAATTGGGTCCCAAAATCAATAAATATTTGGGTGAAAAATAAGTTTGACAGTTTCAATAAAAGTGACTAAATCCAGTGGCAAGAAACTATAGGAGATTTTTATCATAAAAAAGGAATGTGGGCTCCACCCACCATCAAAATTTGCAGTGGCAGCCATGTGTTCATATGGTATTAAAAAAGCATTTTGTTCCATTGGGATGCCTTAGCCGTGTAGGTGGGTGGTTCGGGACCGAAATGTCATGTGTTCAAATCCTAATGGAACCACTATGTGTGTCTGTCACCTATGATTAGCCTAGGGTGGTTTAATTCTTTTGTGTGGTTTGCAGGCTATTGCATATGAATGGAGAGCGGAATTTACACAGTACGCACTTCGGTAGCGAGTGCAGATTACTCTCGTCATAAAAAAAATAAATTAAAAAAGCATTTTTATTGGTATTCTATTTAACATTAATAACATGTTTGTGCAAACAATACATGCTATTATGCTAATGAAGTATGTTAAGGACTTAACATGATAGTATAATTTATTTATTGTAATACGCAACAAGTAAATGTATTTTGATCACCATATGAAACCAACATTATGATTAATGTATCACTTGACATAGCATATATGAATTCAATCTATAACTACTCAAAAGTGCATTTTTTTTTAATTGTAAGATCGTAATTTACTAAGTATTTCTATAAACTATTCAAAAGTATAATTTTGAGTAGGACCTAATTCTTTTTTCTTTTGGCCCACTTTACAGGCTCACCCAATTTCAATTTCTTCCAACTTCTTACTTCTGTTCGCGATCAATTGTCGTCATCTCCCTGCTGCACCAGGGCCTCCTCGCTCGATGATGGCATCGGCCGCTCTGCAGCGAAAGGTAGCGATAGATTTTTTTTTTCGGGGGGGGTACAATTGGAGGCTTGGGAAGCAGTAATCAATGTTAGATTTGTCGTTTACTACTATTTTGATAAATTTACTTTTGTTTTGGTTCTAAAATCGTGCTCGCGGTTGGTGGAGGTTAGGGAAGGGGGAATGGGATTGAGATTCATTTGGTTGTTGTGAAATCTGGATTCGATTTGGTTTTTAATCTTGTGTTTGTGGGAGAATGAATGATGCTCGTCAGTTGTTTGATGAAAAGCGTCCGATGAAATGCTTGGTTCTTGGAATACTTCAATAGGTATATATTTATTCAGTACAAGTGATACTTTTGTTCAGTATAAGTGATATTTTTGCTTAGAAAAAAATGATACTATTGCGTACTTAAATTGATACTTTTGTTTAAATGTATTGATACATTTTTTTTAGATAAAACAATTCTCATATTACATGTTAAGAACAAATGATACATGTATTCGTTTTTTTTTTGTTTTTTTTTTATTTGAGGAATCCGTAGCCGCTACCTTCGGTGCGCTCTGGGTAAACCCCAACTCCTTGTGCAGTAGTCTGCAAACCACACAGGAGGTTCAACCACCCTAAGGTGACAGGCTCATCCGAGAATGGGTCGGAGAGGATTGAGCCACGACCGCCTGGCCCCGCCACCTCACCTTAACCACTCCGCCATCCCCTAGGGGACACGATACTAATATAGATAGGAAACGATACATGTGCTCATATTAATTGATGCTTTTCTTTAAAACAAATTATATTTCTTTTCATACTAAGTGATATTTTGCTCTATAAAATTGATACTATTATCTAGATAAAGTGATACAATTGTTCAATATAAGTGATATTTTATGATATTTCTTTTCATACTAAGTGATACTTTGCTCTATAAAATTGATACTATTATTTTTTATAAAGTAATTGTTCAGTAAAAGTGATAATTTTGTTAATTAACAATGATACTTTTATACACAAAAAATAATACTTTTGTTGAGTAGAAGTGATACTTCTAAACCCTAATGAAAATAAAAAATTAAATTTCAAGTGATATATTATAAATAAAAGTGATACTTTATGATATTTCTTTTTCATACTAAGTGATACTTTGTTGTATAAAATTAATAGTATTATGTAAATAAAGTGATACAATTATTTAGTAAAAGTGATACTTTTATATACAAAAAGTGATACTTTTTGTTGAGTAGAAGTGATATTTCTAAATCCTAATGAAATTTTTTTTTTTCAAGTGATATTTATAAAATAAAAATAAAGTTAATGCTTTACTCATGGGACTCGAACTCAGGGTTCTTGAATAAGAGCCCAAGAGCTTACACAACTAAACTACGTATTTCCCTTATTAAAAAATACTATTATAGAAAAATCTGCGTTTCCTAACTATATTTTCTAGGAAAATTTATTTTCAGAAAAAAATACTATTTCTTTTATCAGTTAATTAAGAACTTAATTAATTTATGGGCCCAATCACTTAAATACAATAATAGTCCACTGCATTTATTAAATAAAATAATTTAAAAATAAAAAAATAGTCTTTTCCAAATATCAGTAATGGGACTTGTGAATATAGAAGACCATAAAAAGCAATTATTTTCCAAATAAATCGTGCTTACAATATCTATTTCTACATACCAAAACTTACAATGCAAAACCCAGAATAAAAATAAGTTAATGTTCTCATTCATACCATTGAGACTACATCAAAACTGGGTGGCTTTCACTTGCTCCACTTCTTCAATGCATAATCCTTCATAGCTTCTTCAGAATATATGAACAATGTCATAGGCAAATCTTCCTCAATGTCAAGGAAATTATGCAACATATGGGACGCGAAATGAAACGAGATATGCATATATATATACGAGTACGCATGTGTGTGTATGTGTGTGTGTTTACAAAACAACACCTAAATGCCAAGAAATGATACCAGTTTAGCAATTGATGTAATACTGATGTTAGCATATAGCTAGAGGTGGATGCAAGCAAGGAACTGGATTATGTTAAAGTTATGAAGCAACAGTAATCTAAACATAAGACAGTAGAGAATAAGGATACGTCCAGAATAGCACGAACGACTGCATGAAGGCGAAAACCACAGTTAGAGGTACGTTATCACGAAAAGATAAGAGAAGTATCAATTCACCAAGGGATGACATGTATACTTTTGTGGCCTATATAAAACTTGTTTGCTCTTAAACAACAAATCACTGATCTCAACATGCAGAAGAGATTACATTCAAAGTCTATTTCATTCACATCTGTTATGCTTTCTAGATGGATCGAGGAAAGTTGAAGTAAAGAGCAGAGTCTAACTGGCATTAACTACATAGCTAATAAAAGCACATACCACAAGAATGGAATGCATCTATGCCAAAATTGAGTAAGGCAATTAGCTCGTGATTACATGAACGAAACCGAGACCTATATCAACCTAGTCAAAAAAGACTGATGTTTGCTCTTAAACAGCAAATCAATGACATCAATTTGCACAAAGAGATTACATTCAAAGTCTATGTCTTTCATAACTATTGTGCTTTCTAGATTAACCACCGAAAGTTGAATAAAAGGCAGAGTACAACTATGTTACTTCTGGCTAAACTACATCGCTACAAGAATGCAATGCGTCTATGCATAATCGAACAAGACATTCAACTCATGAATCAAAGAATATGTTGAAACTTACCAAAAGTCCACCTAGAATGCCATCAAAGACAATCCGGTTCCAGCTATCAAAATAAGAATGCACATTAAAACCAGTCTTTGCAGCTAACCCTGCAGTAGTTATTGCCATGGCGACAAAATAGAAAACGAATCCCATCAAGCCATCGTATCCCGAAATCCCTGCAACCACTCCACCTATGATAGACATAAACGTGCGGCTGAAACAAAGGGAAAAATCATTGCTGAGAATACTTTTAAGCAGAATATCAAGTAGATCAACATGTTCACAATCAAGATCAAAACATATGAATCTAATTAAAATAAGGATTAATTGCATAATAGCAACACAATGAGCATACCTACCTATAATTGATTATTCTTGTGTTGTTTTGCATATTCTCGACATTGAAAGTCGGTATCTCATCCAATGCATCGCTAGATTTCTTGTTCTGCGCGCTTGAATCATCATGGACTGCCATTGCCTCTCCTTCCAAATTCACAAACCCTTATCAGATTGCGAATTGAGGAAACAAGGTAAAACTACAGAGCTCAACAATGATTCAGCATCAACAAATCAACAATCTCCAATTAACAATAAGTATCTACAAAAACTAAGCAATTACTACTTCATAAATGAAAGAAATAAGAAAATTAGAAGAAGAGCCAAGTTTCAATAGATCTGCGTAAAAGGCGCCGCTTTAAATTGTGAAAAGTTCATGAACTGAGTTTGGCATAGAACACGATTACCTCGAAATCAGGGAAAATCAAACTCCTACTAAATTGAATTCAAGCTGGTGGCGAATAGTTGAGACGACGCAGATCGATCGTTGTCTGATTAGGAAAACTCCGTCGGCCATTCAAAGATATAAAAACCGATTCACGTTGTTTCCCAACTCCACACTGATTGGGCTTTCAGCCCATTTCTTGTTTGGGCCGATAATCCGCCTAATTTGAAACAATACATTTTCTTTTTCGGGACGTGCAATTTGATACGATCCATTTTTAAGAGAAGATATATTTTTTTTAAAAAATACATTCTTATCTCCTATTTTATTATTTATCTCCTATTTTATAATCTACTCTCGTTATATCACTGATTTTCTATCTCCTACTTTATTAGACTATACACACACATGACATCCACCAATATCCACTTTTTAATCAAATGCTTATTTCTCTATACTCAATCCCACAACACTCAAACTTACTTAATTTCTACTCTCATCAATAACATCCACCAACCTAACTCAAAATATTTTTTTAATTTTTTTTGACTATTTACTATTTATTATTTTTTTTTGACTAAATTAAAAAGTGTAAGAAAAAATAGTATTTTAAATTATAAATTCTATTCAAAATTACTAAGTAGAATTAAAAGAATATCATAATAGCATTAAAAAGTTGATACTTGCTCAAAATATTCATCAATGTAATTGAATGCTTTAAATTGTCATTGTCAAACTTTTCATTGAATTGTCACTCTCAAGCTTTGTGTAAAGCATTTCAAAGTGAGAAACATATTTAGGAAGAATCATCTTTTTCATTTGTCATTGAATTGTCATTGTCTTATAATTGTCATTGAGAGAGTAATTTTTTTCCATTATCATTGTCTCATAATTGTCAAGGTTAAAACTTAGATGCAGTATTCATATGAAGAATCATCTTTCCTCATCTAGGTGTTGTCATTCAATAGTTATCCACTTGTACTTATCTAGAAGATAAAAAAGTGACTTCAAAAGATAGTACATTCATTGCAATAAACTAGATTAAATAGTGGAAAGTACATAACACATTGCATAAATAAAAATTACATCTTATTATACTAGATTCATTTTTCCAAACACTTGTGCTAGTAGTTCAAGTTTGATCTTTCTCTTCGCCTGATAAATTATCTTTTGACATCAATGCAATCAATATTTTCTGTTTCATCTTTGTATCTCGGCGGTTCATCTTCTCGCTCTCCATTTCCATCTTCTTACGCACGATTTCCAACCTTTGACGCTTCAACTCGATTTGAGCATTAGAGAAATCTTTAATGGACGCAGTCTCATTGTCTTAAGATACTACGAGAGCACGAAGTTGTTCGCAAATTCATTAGTTTTATCAGATTGAGATACCTTACATTTTCCTTTCTTTTTCGCCTTATAGTACATTCAGGACGTGAAAGTGTTGCAGATCTGGTATTGGAATAACTCCAATCTTCGGAAGTCTTAGATCATTTCGAGCTTCCCCCACTTTCTAGATCCTCACCAACTTGACTTTCTTCATTTGGAGGTGGTGCATCAAGAACTGATGATAAATCTCACTTGGGATGGTGACACATCACTTCATTGAATACAATCAAATATTGGAACTTACTTTCACCCGCTGCATAAATTGCATGAGCTTATTTCTCAAGCTTAATTCACTAAGTCGTTTCCAAGCAACAACTCACTTGTTTATTTACAAGCAACAACCCACTTGTTTGCAAGCAACAACCCACTTGTTTGCATTTTTTACTCATTTCACTCCTTTTACGAGTACTTGCTTCTTTGCGAGCAACAACCCACTTGTTTGCATTTTCACTAGGTCGTTTCCAACGATCTTTCATTGCGTCAATGTTCCTTTCGCTAAGTTCATCTGGATTTTCTGCTTGCTGCTCATGATACATTTGATGTATGCGTGACCTAGCGTGACTCCCTTCATATTATTGCCTTGCTTGTTATTTCACTTACGAAGACATAAGACGATATAAGTGCTACGTCTTTTTTCACACTCCAAACATTTTTCAACAGCCTCCAATTTTGGTTTGGGCGTTGAACGCCTTGAAACAAATTGAGAGTGATATTTTGTGATGAGGATACGAAATGAAAGGTAGGAATTTAATTATAATTTGGAGAACATTGAGAATTTGGATAATATTGGGAGTTTTGTTGATCATCTACTTTTCTTTCTTACTTTATCATCTACTTTCTTAATTCTCGCGCCGAAAAGAAACTGATTGTTTCAAACGGGACGGAGGGAGTAGAATTCTCATACGGTATTCTAAGGTCTTAATGCGGTAACCGAACCAAATCGAACTCGATATTATCAAACCAAATCAAACTGATCCAAAAAAAATAAAAGATAAAAATTGATTCAATATTAGGTATATATTTTGTATTGTTTGTTCGGTATAACCATTGGTTTACCGAACCAAAAATATTTAATATTTTTTGAAATTTTAATTTTATCCTATAAGAATTAAATATGTTGTTTCACTTATTTTCTAACTTGGATTTTGTCATATATATATATATATATATATATATATATATATATATATATATATATAAAACTTCTTCTCTCTTATTAGAATTTTAATTAAAATCGAATCAAGTTGACTCGAAAGAAATTTATTGAATTTGGTTTAATTAAATTAACAGTCCTACATGTATTTTATTAATTTATACGAAAATGCAGCAACGTTGAAGTTATATTACAGGTTAAAAACAAATCAAAGAAATCAGCATAAATTAAGAAAATAAATTTGAACTGAAATTAGACGAGAAAAAAACTGAAATGGGATTCATAGCTCAAATCACGCACTCGTGCAAAAGCTGTATTTTGCGGTGAAACACAAAATTGAAAAGGGAGTGCCCTACTTGCAGCTGAAAGATTCAGTCTTTCACGAATTTCTACCTTCAAAAGCTTCTAGTTTACACTTCAAACCTGCTTTTTTCTTGATGATTTTACATTGGGTAAGCTTCTTTCAGCCGGGGGAAAATGTAATTTATATTTGAGATTATTGTTACGATTTTGCTCGTTGGTTGTTCGTAATGATGTATTTGAAAGAGGGGCGTTCTCTATTGTTGAAATTGCATAAACCCTCAATTCCTTTTGTCCTCAGCTCAAACCCCACTTTTGATTTTCAACCACAAAACATTACTAATGGTAAAGATTCAGTTTTTATTGAGGAATCTGAAGTCTTGAAAAGGTTGAAGAATGAAAAGGATATTGTGATGGCATTGGATTATTTCAAATGCATTTCTAATTCCAATTGTTTCAAGCACACCCCTTTAACCTATAGAATGATGATTGAGAAGCTTGGGGTGCAAGGTGAAATGGATGCTGTGCAGTATCTATTGCTGCAGATTAAAGTGGAGGGTTTATCTTGTTCTGAAGATTTATTCATTAGTGTGATAAAGTCTTATAGTAGAGTTGGGTTGGCCGAGCAAGCCTTGAAAACTTTTTATAGGATTCAAGAATTTGGTTGTGTTCCAACGGTTAGGATTTATAATCATCTATTGGATGCATTGTTAGGAGAGGATAGGTTTAGTATGATTAGTCCTTTGTATGGTAATATGAAGAGGGATGGATTGGAGCCTAATGTGTATACTTATAATATCCTATTGAAGGTTCTCTGCAAGAACAATAGCTTTAGTGGCGCTCGTAGGTTGCTTAAGGAGATGTCGAATAAGGGTTGTGAGCCAGATGATGTGAGTTACACTACTATCGTGTCGTTTATGTGTAGAAATGGTGAGTTGGGAGAGGCTAGAGAGTTGGTTTCGGAATTGGATCCGTGTGTTTCTGTTTATAATGTGTTGATTGGTGGATATTGTAGAGAAGGGAAGATTAAGGAGGCGTTGGAGTTGCTTGATGAGATGGTGGAAAGAGGGATTCATCCGAATGTTATCACGTATAGTGTTGTTTTGAATTGCTTGTCTAATGTAGGTGATTTTGCGCTGGCTAATGCTATTTTGGGGAAGATGTTTGTCCAAGGGTGTGATCCGAATACTCAAACGTATACCTCGTTGATAAAGGGGTTGTCCTTAAAAGGTCGGTTTGTTGAAGCGCTTGATGTGTTGAGTCGCATGTTGAGTGATGGGGTTCCGCCGAATGAAGTTACATTCAACACGCTCATTCATGGCTTCTGCTTGGCTGGGAATATGATAGAGGCTTTCTCTCTCCTTGACAAAATGGAGGAGAACGGATGTTGTCCGAATTTAACAACATACGCGACTCTAATCAACGGTTGTGCAAGAATCGGGGATTTGATTCGTGCATCCGAGATATGGAACAAGATGATATCCCTCGGCTGTTCTCCCAACGTTGTAGCATATACGAGCATGATAGACGTGCTTTGCAAAAGCTCCATGTTCGACCGAGCTTATGATCTTCTCACAACCATGATGAGAGAGAAATGCTCTCCAAATACAGTTACTTTCAATGTCTTCATCAAAGGCTTATGTGATAAAGGGAGAGTTGATTGGGCTATTGAGCTTTTCGATGAGATGGAGAGATTCGGTTGTAAACCTAATGTTACCACGTATAACGGACTCTTGGACGGTCTTTTCAAATCTAGCAAGAAAGAAGACGCGTTTGAGCTCATCTCTACAATGGAGAAACAAGGTATAAACTTCAATATAATTACTTACAACACCATCATACATTGTCTATGCACGTGTGGAGAGGTTGAGGAGGCGTGCAAGCTCGTTGGGAGGATGGTGATTCGGGGAGTAAAGCTCGATGATTTTACGGTTAATATGCTTATCCATGGCTATTGCGAGAAGGGCATGGTCGAGTCGGCAGCTCGGGTTTTGGAGATGATGAGGAAGATGGGGTTGCATCCGGATAGGGTTGGTTATACTAGCCTTATATGTGGGGTTAGTGAGGAGATTGATTTGGAAGCCGCCATGGTTTATATGGAAAGAATGATTGGTGAAGGGATTTGTCCCAATTTATCACTTTGGAGTTTCTTGGTTAGGAGTTTGTTTAGCAAGATTGGAATTGTTGATGAAACTAAACATATGGATTATGTTTTGGCTACTAATATACGAAGTTGAATCTCTCTTTCTCTCTCTTTTTGTGTATGTGCCTCGATAAAGTAATTACATTGGGATTTGGGATCAAGAAAAAAATACTACCTCCGTCCCGCTATTACTGACACAGTTTTCTTAAATGGACGTCCCGCTATTACTGGCACGTTTTCTTTTTTGGAAATACTACCTATCATCTCTCTCCTACTTTACCATTTATCTCTCATACTTTTTCTTACTTTATCATTTTCTCTCTCTTACTTTATCATCTTCTCTCTCTTACTTTATCATCTACTCTCATTCATCTTCTCTCTCCTACTTTATCATTTACCCATATCTCAATATTAATCATCTACTTTCTTAATTTCCGCGCCGAAATGAAACGTGTCGGAAATAATGGGACGGAGGTAGTATTTATTTAACGATTATTTTTAGTGCATTGACCCATATGGGGGACGGAAGAAATTATTATCTTATGAAGATTATTACTTCATCGAATATTACTTTATCGAGGTTTAACTGTATTATGTGTTCAATAAAAACACGGGAAAATTATATTTGCGGTTGTTTCATTGCAAAAATCCATCGTGTTTCTTAATAATGTTGTACAGTGTATCGAGCTTTTTTCTCTTTAGAAAAATATAGATTAAAAATATGAAAGAAATAAAATAAAAGAGCGTCAAGGGGGTATTTTAGACATTTAAATTAAAAGAAACGCATAAAATCGTGTTAAGTTGCATTAGGAGTAACGTGATGCACGCAAATTTACTACTACTACAATTTGCCTATCTTACTACTTTCTCTCTAACAGAACTACTGCTCTCTTCCTCTTCATCATCCACATAAATAACACCTTCATCCTCGTCGCCCCAATCTTCCTCCTCCTCCTCGTCCTCCTCATCATCATCAGCCATGTCCGAGCGTAGTGTATGGAACTCAGGAGGGGAGGGCAATCTTCCGTCTCTGCCTTGTCCCGTTTCATGACAAGGTGTCGAATGACCCTCTCGTCCTTGTCTAGCAAGCTCTTGAAATCATTAATCCATTTTGCTTCCACCTCGAAGTTCATGAGGATGTAGTGGGCATTCTTCGCCTTCTTGATCTTGTACGCCAGCCTACGCATACCCCAGTCACTGAATCTCCACACCCGCCCCTTCTTTTCCTCCAAGAACTCTACACAAACGTCGTGTAAATGAGAAACAAACACGTGTTATAGTACTATAAAACAATAATCGGAGCTTCAAACTTTCGCCAAGAACCACTAATAGTACTAAGATTAGTGTGTGATGTAAGGAGAGCAAAAGTACCTTGAACTTTAGCATTGACCTTCTCAACCTCGTCCTTGTGATCCTCATGGATCAGATATACGACCTCATAATGCCGTGCTGCTCAAGAAAACACGACACAATTACTCACTTCACCTTCATGTTGATGATATGAGATATCATAGATTGCGAAGAAAAACATGGTTCTAGTAGAATAAGGTATGAATAGAGGATACGAACAACGATACTACTACTACCGAATCCCAAACATCAGAACAGTTCCCCTTCATACTTTACAAATAGAACCAAGAATGTCCAGAAAATACTACACAATTAATCACTTCAATAGAGTATTTCATTTTGATAAGGTTCGATTTTACAAGCACAAACAATATTAGCATAAGGTAAGACATTAAGGCAAGCCTCTCCCAATATCCAACATCAGAATAAAGTTAAATCTCGATAAAGTAATAACATTGAGACCGAGAAAAATATCAATAGAGTATTTCATTTTGATAAAGTTCGATTTTACGAGCACAAACAATATTAGCATAAGGTAAGACATTAAGGCAAGCCTCTCCCAATATCCAACATCAGAATAGAGTTAAATCTCGATAAAATAATAACATTGAGACTGAGAAAAAATATCAATAGAGTATTTCATTTTGATAAAGTTCGATTTTACGAGCACAAACATTATTAGCATAAGGTAAGACATTAAGGCAAGCCTCTCCCAATATCCAACATCAGAATAGAGTTAAACCTGGATAAAGTAATCATTGAGACTGAGAAAAAATATCAATAGGGTATTTTCATTTTGATAAGGTTCAATTTTACAAGCATAAACAATATTAGCATAAGGTAAGACATTAACACAAGCCTCTCCCAATATCCAACATCAGAATACAGTTAAATCTCGATAAAGTAATAATATTGAGACTGAGAAAAAATATTCATTTAACGAGATTATTACTTTATCGAACATTATTTTAGTACATTGACTCATATCGGGACCGGAAGAAATTATTATTTTAGCAAGATTATTACTTTATCGAATATTACTTTATCGAGGTTTAACTGTACTGATAATCTCTCACTACCAATAAATCAGAGGGGAGATTTCTTACTTCGATCGTCATCCATATCACTTTCTAGAATCAAGTTCAAAGCCTCAAACAGCTCACCTGCAAACCACATTTTTAGTAAGAATAATGCAGCAGAAAACCATGAAGGCGAAAAGAAACAAAGCAAATGGTTGAATGAACTCACGCTCATCTACATCTGCAAACTCCGGCATAAGCTTACCATCTTCCTCAACCTTCCTCTGTTAAACCAATCAACACATCATCAAAATGAGAATCAACATTACAGCAAACAAGAAATACCCATTGAGCACCAAAGTTTACTCCTTTATCAATTAATCCAACAAAAATAAATCCATAGGAGTAATAAATATAACTTCGCATCTTTCGAGAAAAGACAAAATTCGAAAAAAAACCCAAACACCTCTCGGAGAAGCACGGCTTCTGGAAAAGGGCCGGTGGCTTCGTCGGGCTTCGGGTTGAAGCTATGGCTGTCTTCTTTCCTCCTTTTACTGGGTTTATTCTCTTTCTTCGCTGCCGCCACTACTGTTGAGTTGCTTCTGAGCTTCAATTTCTGGTAAAACAACGGCAAAGAGCAAGAGAATGAAGAATAGAAAGTAGGAGTTTCGCATCCATTAATTCTTGTATTCGAGGTGCAATTGAACGCTAACTTAGTAGATTTTAGCGCGAGAGAATCCATTGTTGTTGCTCCTTAGAGCTGTAGATAGGGAAATACGACAGAAAAGAGGATTTAGAATGGGCATAAGGGGCTTTTTGGTAATTCTGTGAAGATGTTGAGGTTAATTCTGGTATCCGAAAGATGTCTTCTTTTTTTTTTATTGTTTGAATTTTCTTTTTGGTTTGTTTCTGCAACATTTTTCTAAAAAATTAAACTAAACCACTCGATTTGGAATTGTGATGAGAATTGGATAAGCTTTGTAATAAGTAATTTACATTATTTCGGACCAAAGATTGGAAAAGAAAAATAAATACTACACTATAGTTGACCATTTTTTTAAATGACGAGAATTAAAATAGATGACAAAAGTATGTGAGATGAATAAATAATAAATTAGAAGAGTAGAAGATGAATGAGAACCGATGATAAAGTAAAAAACAAAATGGTAAAGTAAAAGTAGAAAATATGATAAAGTAAGAGATAATATTGATTATTTGCCAAATTCAGAAAGTGACAAACTTTAGTAAGACGTCGCAATCGGAAAATGTAGCCAACTTTAGTGGGACGGAGGTAGTAGTATACAAGATTTATTATATGTTTAGTTGATGTAGGTCCTCAAAATCATAACAAAACTTCCTTCGCATAATCTTGCTCCAAACTGAGAATCAAGGACAAAAATATAAGCATATGCTTTGCATATGCCATGAGAGTTCATTTTCATGCCCATTTTGAAGGGCATTCATGAAGCAATATGCTGTACAATATACACTCATCTCCAGTATACAGCTATACTTTCTCTTTTAAGGGGGAAGAGAGAGAAGTCAACATAGGCAAGGAATATTTTTTCCAAAGTTATGCTCATCATTCCTTCTTACCCTTTTTCTTTCTCTTGCTACTCGCACTGTGGTGATTGTTGCTGTTGCTTCCACCACTATTCGGGTTAGGACTCCCGGATGCATTACCGACAAATTCCTCAAACATCCCACTTTGCATTGCGTTTTGCAACCATTCGACGAATTCTTCCACTGTCCTAGTCTCTTCCATGTTGGGTGTTGGCATCCCACCACGTTGCTCGGGGCCAGTTCCCTTTGCCTGGGCGTTTTTGGAAACCACGCTCGTGTTGACATGGAAGCTCGGTTTGTGGGTGTTTACCGGGCACCTCATTCCCTATTTGAAGTGAAAGCGCGGAAGGAAGATAAAGGAATCACATCGAGGCTTCAAATGAATCACTATTTGGAAAATTTAGCTATGGATTGTTTGTTGAAGTTATGAAGGATAAAGAAGTGTTTACCTGACAAATGTACCATTCGGTTGCATCGTATACCTTGCCACCGGCACAAACGTATGCAGTAGGGGATTCCACCTGAATAAATTGCTTAGAAAAGGTCAATAGTAGTATTT
Organism: Lavandula angustifolia; assembly: GCA_028984105.1. NCBI lineage: Eukaryota > Viridiplantae > Streptophyta > Magnoliopsida > Lamiales > Lamiaceae > Lavandula > Lavandula angustifolia. Next base: position 11,801,129 of record CM054802.1, on the reverse strand, counting down.
GAGAGATGGTTTGTTTTCTTGAAGAATTTGGTGCTGACCTGCTGCAGTTACCAAAGAATCCCCTTGGGATGGCGTAGTAGTGAAGGTGGGTGGCCCGGGACCGATAGGTCCTAGGTTCAAATCCCACTGGAACCACTATGTGTTGTCTGTCACCTATGGTTAGTCTAGGGTGGTTGAACTCTCCTGTGCGGTTTGCAGGCTACTGCACAAGGAGCGGGGTTTACCCAGTACGCACCGAAGGTAGCGGCTGCGGGTTCCACGAATTAAAAAAAAAAAAGAAGGGTTGTGAGGATTGCTCGATCCATCCGTCCCCGTCTTTGGCTTGATGGAAGTCTTTACATTCCTTCAATATAACATCAGCAATACCATAATTAAAAAGGAGGATCCAGTTTTGTTGAGATCAAACAATAGGCTATAAATAGTCAAATGTGTTACTTTGATGAAAGGAGGCATAGTTAGTAGCTACCTGAAACCATCTTGCTTTGGATTTCAGTTTGCTGGTATAAGCCCACAGATGGAAAAAGCCACACTTTCTGCATGCAATGTGCCTAGACTCTCCGAGTGGATCTTCACCGTTAGCTTCTGGGCGAGCAAACTTGGACTTAAACAAACCGTGTCCTTTATTCTGGAAAAAGGATATATCAAGCTTAAGTAAAGTATCAACTGAGTGCCATGTTTAGTCTCTTTTTTCAAGATGGAATAGGCAAGCAATTTCAACTCGACAAACACAGCCCAACTTGTCATATAAGTAAAGATTTAGCAGGAAATATCACGCGACGTTAGGTATTTAAAGAGCACAGAGATCCACATAAACCTAATTAAATGCAAATAGCTTTGCGGGAAAGAAACTGGTTAGCGATATCCCTAAGTTTGTGAGAGGCCAGCAAAAGTGTAAGCTAATAAGAAAAAAGAAAAAAAAGTGATAAGAATAAACCTGAGGAGAAGTATTCTGGAATTTGCGGAAATAATTCAACAGCTCTTCCCTTCTTAACTCATTGTCAGTCTTTACGCTTGAAAGAATCCAATAAAACCTGTGGAACAAATCATCTCAGGTGTCATTAATAACAATTTGAACTTTTTAAACTAACCAGAAATTATATCCATACAAAGAGAGATGACCTCATAAGCATTTTGAAGCTTCTTGAAAGCTTCAGCAGGTTTTCCGTCACCCATATTTTTATCTGGATGTACCAGTGACAAGCAAAAAAGAGTCGTTCAACTGAAAAGCTTGTTAACTCCTTTTACAATACCATGAAGAGATTTACCTTCTTCCTATATTCTCTCTTGATAACTGCTACATCAATATTCTCAAACCGAGACAAGCCCAAGGCAGCATAATGATCTGTGCAATTCAACAACAGGACAACTTCATCTTTGGATGTCATTTCAGAATCACATCCGCTAGTTGAAGGCATTCCGGGGCTATGATTAGCTCGGGGACCATCAGAACAATTATTAGTTTGTGTAGCATGTAATGGTTCATCACCTCCAAGAAAGATAATGAGCCCTGTAGTCCAAAAGCTCCCACAAAACCATAGAAAGACTATAGCAGTGATGCCAGTCAGTACTACTGCAAGCGTGAAACCAAGAAATAGTCCAACTGCAGCAGCTATTGCCTATATTACCAGGACATGCGGATAAGAAAACAAAGATAGAGCACTATGCATCAACTTTAAGTAATTATGCTGTTTGTACGATATTATGAGTTAGTTATCAGTTTATTTAATGAATTCGTTATGAGTTGGACGTTGGAACTAGTAATTTGACTTGTTTTATGTTTTTTGTGAGTTCATAGCAAGATTATGATCTAAGATCCAGGTTTACCTCAGGTTTATGCCTTGTGGTGCTATGAAAAACATGCTTAATTCTATTTTTTTAAAGCCAAGACAAAACAGCGGAATGTCCACGCAACCCATTAGATGAGACACAAAAATGACATAACAGGGTAAATAGAACCTTGCCGATGCCAACCATGGCAATCACTGAAAGAACACTACACCAGAGTATCAAGAAAAATGATGTCGTTCCCATGCGCAGAAAATAATCAATGCATCTTACTGAACAGTCCAACCAAACCATAAGGAGAAGAAGCATTATATTCCCTATAAGCACGATCCACCTGAATATGATAGGCTGTGCAACCTGGATCTTCATTCTGACATGATCACGGGCCTTTAATATATCAGACTTCAGGGCAGCAAAGGTAGGTTTATGCCTCTCTACCCAGTCAGCAGATAATCTTGCTACAAAATTAGCTGCAGTCCTCATGAATTTAAAAACTGCTGATTCAGGGTACTCCACATTTCCCAACCCTTCTTCTTGGTGCAGGCTATCGGATGAATGGTCAAAACCATTAATATCACTATGGAGCAAGTCACTTCCATCTAGTCTACTATATTTGAAGCTTCCGCTGTACATGTACCATTCTTGTCGACTTCAATATTATCATTTGATGGTACTGCATGGGCAGTAACTGTCTCATCAACACCTTTTCTATCTTTACGCTGAGATTCCTAGACTTTCTCTTACCATTCTGAGCATGATCCACACCATCAATGCTCTTTGTGAGTTGTACAGAATGGGAACCATTAGGAAGTTCTTGGTCCAAACTCGGCTCTTCATTGTTGATGTCACATTCATCCTTGGTGGCTAAAGGTGAAGTGGCAGGGTCTGAAACTTCTATTTTATGGTTTGGTGGGCGCTGATCCAACCCATTCTTTTGTTGTTTCTCTTTTCTAGCCATTACAAATGCAACCTTTCACCTTCAAGTGAGACACGAGTTACGACTCAAGTTAAGCTCATTGCAGACGGCATAACATCTAAGAATCTC
>CM054802.1:11672041-11797799 GCA_028984105.1 Lavandula angustifolia | reverse complement strand
AATCCAATTGAAACATTCACAATCAATTGGATATTCAATTGTTAATTTTTAATATATTTTTTTACCACATAGTTTAGATATAAATAGTGAATTTCAATTTTAAAATAATATTTTTTGAAAATAACATAAGTGAATTTAAATCAAAAGTTCATAGTGTGACAAAATCACACAATTAAATTTCAATATAATTCAATCTATTTTTTCAATTTGGAATCCAATTTCTACTCAATTCAATTTAAATTGTAATTTAGTCTTTATGTAAAATTACATATAGATTTAATTAATCTAATCTAATTTCCCAAATCATACATTGCATCCCAACTTAAACTAATATTTTTACAATAATTGAATTTAAAATTAAAGCTTTATAGGTGCCCCATAAATCATGTTAATTAATTAAATTTCTCACAATTTATTTTGAAGGTTATCACTTTCTCATTTAGCAAATGTTTCATATTATTTTATAGAGATATTCAACCGTTGATTTTGATTAATTTGCCGGTTGTACTGATTTCACATAAAATCAGGTCATTTCTTGCCCTTATAATTTTCAATCCAAATTAATGATATTTTTTCTCTTTTCCCTTATAATTTTTAGCTCTTAATTATTTGCTCCATATGTTTCCTTACTCTTTTCTTTATCCCAAACCTTATGTAAATGTGCAAAATCATTTCCAGATTGCTTCTGCTCACTCCACCCTTCCCCTTCAGCCCCGTCTTCCTACGTCAAAATTGCGAGAATATCCAATTAAATAGGTTAATGGCTATTAGAGATTATCGATTTATGGATGCGTTATTAGGCTATAAATCTTTGTATAATGGCTACTTTTTAGGATCTTGGTTTTAATATTCCAAGTTTTTTTTGAACATGAGAGATGCTCTATTGTGCAACGCACGGGGACTCCTACATTCGAATGACACGGAGTAACCAATAAGCTATATCTCTCGAGGTATGCTCCAATTAAGTTAATTCATAATGAAACTACCTTCATTCCACTAAACATGATATGGTTTAACATTCGGGGAAATTGGGCGGCCTCGGTAAAAATTTGGTGTCTTGCAGTTTCATGTTTATTTGTAAATGTAAACAACGTGATCGAAACTTGACTTTGTTAAAACTTTTAGCTTTTTATTTTAAATGTCGTTATTGGGTTTGATAAACTAGTGGAGTATATATCCATATAAATACTTTAAAAAACTACTCTCTCAGTCTCGAATTCAATATTAGTGCAATGTATCTCCAATTCAGGGTTGTCAGTAATAAATCGCGTTATTAAATGCACCTAAAATGGTAAGAAATAGGTGGACCACAATCATCTAAATAAGTGGACCCCACTATTTTATCTTTTACACCACTACTTTTAGCCTTTACTCGGCATTACATCTTAGGCTCGTGCGAAACCCGACAAGAGCATTATGAATGGGACGGAGGGAGTATATAATTTTCAAGTTTCTAGACCGAATTAATTGTTTAGTCGACTTAATGGATAATATTTGAACTTATACTATCAACAATTCTTCTAATGTTGGCGGGAGTTATATTCTTTGAAGGGAAGATGTCTTGGACAACAATGAAGGTCATTGAGCTGCTTTTATTTTGTTGCAATAAGTTAGTTGAATGCGAGTTTGGACCAAGACATTCGCCTTAATGTACTATAGCCATGTTCGAGACTTCAACAAATGTGTCCCAGGTGATCTAAACTATAGTTGAAAATTCGAGAATTTCATCCTACAACCGTAATCAAATTGATAGCCTCGACTTTTCATAGGTGTAATATTTTTTTTCTTTCCTATATGATTGTACATGAGAATTTGATGTTAAAATATTGAGTATTTTTAAAATTTTGTTGTTCTTGACCTATTCACTCATACTTAATTTGTGGTCAATATTCTTTTAGTTAATCTTGGTAGAAGTTTTTATGGGATATAAAGAATCAACTTCCAAGAATTATCACCACACTCGAAGTGGGAGAACAATTTTTGTATAGATTTCTAACAAAGAGAATCAAAACTTGATGTTCGGTATGTATGTGTGATGCCCTCCTTTTGTTCTATATGCCCAAGATAAGAATAAACTAAGAGGCTTTCAACAATACTAGAGATGATGTTTGGAGACTTGCAAAACGAGCACACAAATGGAATAACGAGACTTATGTCTTCGGTTCGACCATATTTTCTTAGAGGTGCTCAGGTGCATGATGAACACATGAAAGAGTTTGAGAAACGAGCGAGCCGCATTCTTAAGTCTTCGGCTCGACCACATTTTCAAAGATTCCTAGAAGGTAATGTAAATTTTTGATTATGTATGTCAGCGTGACATTTTCGTAATGCCTAGAGCAGCATCTATGTTACACACATAAAAAACATTATAATTTCGTGCGTAGCACGAGTGTTATCCTAGTAGATTTAAAAAACCAAAACTGAAAGTACTGAAGAATTAAAAAGAAAAAAAAAATTGGAGCATTTATAAAACTGATCTTAATTCTGCAAACTTAAGTAGCCCTTATGATCGGCTTAACATACTTGGGCATATGAAATCCATGCATTCTATTACATTTGTTGTATCTTGCTTTTAAGAGTAGATATTCACAGGCAAACTTTTTAAGTTTTAACTAACCTAATATGAGAAATTAGGATAAGACTGAGAGAGAGAGATTTACTGATAGAGAAATGATGAATATTTGAATTTGAATTTACAGTAGTCTATCTAATGTTGAAGATCTGTTTAATGCGGATTCGTGATAGCAACTGCGTTTTGAACCTAATACCTAAATGAGATACAAAGAAAATTAAAGAAACCCTAAAGACTTGATTATCCATCCTGAATCTAATCCGATTTCTTGATTATGAAGATTTTCAAACTGAATTCACCATCTCGTTGGAGGTAGCCATGGACTTGAACTGAATCACCTTTCTTCAAGAAATCTGATCTGATTTCTTGATTCTCACACGGAATTGATCGCCTTGGCGGTAGACCCATACCTGAACTGAATCCTCTTTCTTCAATCCGTTTTCCTTAACCAGTTTCGTCCATTCATTTGTGAGAACGATCGAACCCGGACCAAACCACTTCTTCAAATGCAATGCGTATTCAACGCCGCCATCTCCATCCATAACCGTCACGACCTCAAGAAAATCGTTTCTGTTAATCTCCACCTTCTTCCTCTCTTCTTCCGTCAGCATGTCCATGAGTTTGATGGCGTCGGCTTTTGGGATGAGCAACCGACTCTGAACGGATGAAACATCCGAATTCTGTAGAACCTTCTCGAACAAGAGCGTCGCATCTTGATTGACGGGTGGGAGTGGATCAACAAGGTCGAGTTTCAACCGGAACTCAGTACCAACACGAAACCCCAACCCCTCAACCGTATCCCCCTTCTTTCCATCCATTTGCCGTCACGAGTTGGCCCCAATTGTAAGAAAGCATATGCCTGTTACCCCACCGTTGATCAAAACGCAACTCGTACTCATTTCCACTCGGATCGGTCGTCACCACCGTGAGAAAACCGCTGATCGCCTGTTCTCTTTCCGCTTGTGTCAAAGCCTCCATGAGTTTTGCGCTGTCTTTGATTACGAATCGGTCTAAGGAATACATCGTATCGTGTATACTAAGCGTCTCCGTGAACAACCGAACCGGTGATTCTTGCATCGTTGCCTTTCCTTTCTTCCTCCGATCATCATTTTTTTCCTGATCATCATCTCTTTTCCTCTTCCTTCTCTCTCTCATCGTCGTTGGATCACTTTGAGCATCTTTATCTCTTCTCACACTCTCGCTCATTTTTCTTCTTCTTCTTCAATTTCTTGATCGCCGCCTTCAAATCGTTTTCTTCGTCTTCAAGAATCAATTCTGGATATTAATTGCTAATTGAGCGTGTAAATGTGCGTGTGACCAAGCAAAGGGGGTGGGTTTCTCCTTCTTATACCTGCGCGCAGGTTGCAGAAGTTGGGGAACAAATAATTTCAAAATCGACTCAAGTTTCTTTTCACGATCTTATTAAATAAAATAAATAAATAAAAAACCCTATGTTTACTTCTTAATTAATTAATAATTTTGAGACCATACTACTAAATTGCATGTAATCCAGCTAATCCAGTACTGTGGGATATCATTTGTACACATGATTTTTGAGAGAGAGAGAGGATTTATGGGCCAAGGGTTTGTAGCCCAAAAAATACATGCAAATCAATTAGCCAGTACGATTTACTAATCACATATGGATTTTGATGATAATACATCACTACATAATTACTAAAGGACCTATCAATTTATTGGGAAAAAATATATGAATTGTAAGCAAAATTTCCTACTCAAATTCAAATTGAATTTTAACCGCATATATATTCAATGATATATGTCAGTTATTACTATTGTATGCATAATTACTTCTTAGTTATTGCATAGTTATGACATTCTTCTGTATTGCTTTAGTTAGCATTATTCAAATGTATGAATAAGCTAATAATGCAGCTCACGCTTTATCATGCTTCTCTTTAGATAGTATCTTGAAGATTAATTAATATATAATTGAATTTATTTATAAGAAAACGGAAAGATATTGTATACGATAATTTGATACACGAACCCTTAAGAATAACTGAAATAGGAAATAACGATCTAGTAAGTAGCAATAAATTAAAAAAGTAAGATTAAAAAAAAAAAAAAAGGAAAGAGAAATCATTCATAACCGGCAAGCATAATTAGAAAATTAGCAAAATATTGACACAAGATTAAATAGAGAACATTTTTTTTAAGAAATCATACAAACAAATTTTGGTTACCTGAAAACCGAATTTCAACAAAATTTTGGTTGGATTCAGTATGTTCACGAGCCCGAATTGACACTCCCAGAAGATAAATTTCAGTTAGTTAGAATTTAGGTCTCTAATTTATTTTCTATTATTCACAAGATATATATTATGGACACAATTATTCGGTTGGTTTTATTAATGCTTAATTACATTTACTGTGTAAGATTTGGACTTTAAAAGTTAATTAATTAAAGTTTTATTATGACTAAAATTCTACGTGGGAATCATCTTATGGAACGAGTCAAATAGGTGTTGAACATCCAAACCATTTCATGAATAAAATGTGACCAATTAACCAACCAACAAAACTACTTGCTACAAATAACATCTTGTTGTTGCATCGAAACATATAAATGTTGACTAATCTGGACAACATTGAACTTGGTAAAATAAAATGGTTGAATAATTGAAAAATGAGATTATTCAGTAACATTGTACTTTAAAATTAGAATTTGCCGAGAATTCTTAAATCCTTTTTTCTATTTTACTTTTTAACTTACTATTCGTATATATTAACGGGAAACTAGAAAGCTAAAGCTACAAATATTCCAGTTCTTCAGCTAACGCTAATGCGCCCATAATCTTCCAAACAAAAATATTTCCTATTATAATGTTTTATACTTTTAACATTTCTCGATATCGTGTCTTTCTTGGAGAAGATTCATCATAATCATATATAATACATATATATACACACACTAGAAGAAGATCGAAATCACATCGACACGGGACAGAGAGAATTTATGTGATCGACTCAGTTGGAATAAATTTATTTTACTTGGCTGCATGATGTATATAGTAAAATCTGACATGCCACTTTGATATGTCTTTGAGAAAATATTAATTAATTTAAAAGTTGTGACAAATAATTAATAGAGCATTATTTCGAAACACGTACAAGTTTAGGAATAAGTTTTTCTTGATTAAATTCATCCGCGTCTTTTGCCATTCAAATCCATAACTCTTACACCATTTTAGGGTTTTTAGGCGATCGACTTTTTGAGTTTCAATTCCATTCAAATTCACGAAATTACCACGCATAGATGTCCAAAATCCCGCAATTCAACATGTCTTTAAGTTTTGTTAAGTTTCAGTTCTTGAACTTTTTGTGAGAATTCGAATCTTTCTCTTCAATTAATTATTTTGTGAGATTTTGAGAGTCATTAGAGAAATTAAAAGTTGAAATAATAACCAGTATCCATTTGATCTTTGAAGAATGTCAAACTGCCCCAAGTTGTATACTATCGTGAAACCAAGGCCTGACTTTGAAATTCATGGTATGGTCTTCTCTTCAACCCAGTTTGTAAGTTTAGCACAAAATATTTGTATTTCTCAACTCAAATATATCCTTCAACACTCGTAATTACTTTCTCTATATATATCCTTGCATGCATGTAGAATTCATTTACATACATTGCTCATACAACTACTACTCTTCTTCAATTCATTGGGCTATTAATTATGTATTTATACTTGGCACTGTTGCTGATTATGCTTGAATTTACTCTCACACAATGTGTGAGAAACCCTAATGATAATTCGTTCTGGGATACAAAATATTATCAGACACCTCTTCATCCACATGAGAAACCAACTAAGCCGTTGCCACCATCACTTTCAACATCAACTTTCAAGCCGCCTTCGTCCGATCATCCGGACCCACGCCGGCCACCTCCTCTTCCTTCAAGGATAAAAGGTCAATCCTTGCTGTCATCTAAGCCAGACCAAACAACAGCGTTGGGTCGACCTGCTAAGCCACCTCCACCATCCTGTCGACCCAATTGTGTTTAGTGTTGTATATACGCTCTCATGTATTTAATTATATATGTTACTAAGTAAACCTAGCATGCGTCACACATATTTATAATAACAAGCGTACCGTCTATTATATTTACTAATTATCGTATTGTTATGTTTGAACAGACTTAATTACTTTAGTTGTTGTTCTCTAATCAACCCATTTTCGTTAAAGAAAGTAGAAAGGGTAGAATTGGAATTTTGAAATGGCAAATCGGCAAATCTCGTCCTCAAACGGAGCCAGACTCAAAGAGAAAATTAAGGATGTCCAATTGGTTAATATTTGGATTGTAAACGATCCGAGCTTTATTCGAATAGTTCGGACTCGAGCTCGATAAGGCTCGGCTCTAATTCGAAAGTTTCGAGGTCGAGCTCGAACCTCACTCTAATATTGGACAACTTATTCGAGCTCGAGCCTATCCGACTTGTTAAATTATAATATTATTTAATTTATGTATTATATTAAATAATAATAATATTCATTTATTTATTTATAATATATATATATATATATTTATATATGAGAAGGATCAAATGAGAATCAACTCCTATATGAGAACTAAGAACCAATCTTAACCATTTATATTATTTGATCTATGATTATTTTTAAATCATCATTCAATGCCTTCTTTTATTAGACAATAGGAGAAGGTTATTGCTGTAATTCGTCTAACTTCGGTAGCAACTAAATTTTGTTCTTTTTGTGCACCGTGATCATGGTCAACAACACTGATTTCAATTGCTGGACATACTAAACCTCCACCAAACCCACCAGATTTTAACTTTGCATCTTGTCTGCTTTTCAAGTCTGTGTTGTCCCAATTAATTATTAGAGGGTGACTCCTTGTGACGGAATTCTTAAACAAAGAAACTCTATCCACATAAAATATCAGCACAAATAATACGGATTAGTAAACATAAAACATAGAATCTAAATGTTGTTTTTATATGAATGAAAAATTATTTAAATGCACAGCCAATTAAAAATAATATGGCAAGTACCAGCAAAAACAATGTCGGACCAAGAAATGGTTTTGATTTGTTTTCTAACCAAACTCTTTTGTGGTCAACAAGGCTCCTCAATACAAATTTAGACCAATTCCATTGTCAAATATTATCTGTATCGATCAAGCATTCTGAAATGCATGGAGAAATGTATCAATGTGTAGTCCCCTGAATAAAGGAAGAGGTTAACAAAATGAGAAAGTGCCTTCTGAACATTGTGCCACCATTTTCTTCCTTCAACATGACCTCGGTGACATTTTTTTGGAATAATTCTATTCTTGTTGACATCGGAGCAGGCCCTCGTAATTTGATGCATCCAATTATTAACAACTTCATATGTTCTAGTTGAATTCTTTTTAACAATCACACGTCCTAAAATTGGGAACCCGAACACTCTCTGCACATCTTCTTCGGAAACTGAATTCTTCTTGGCGAAGAAAGAATTAGTTCACATTTTCCTTCATCGAAGTTATCAACCACCCAATAACTAATTTGTGATGGCAACTTATTAATCCTTAAATCCAAAAGATGTCCAAAACCCAAACTCCTAACATCTTCTCTTTGGATATCATTCATTTACTGTATTGCTTCAGGTAGTGCAGAAGGACTGCATTTACTGATCAATCTTGGGTTGTCGTTTGCCTTGGTGTTTGTATTTCCTTTACCAGCGTCAACAAACTTACTAGTAATTCTCATGATTTGTTCTTTTGGTTTCTCTATAAAATCATCATCTTCTTCTTCAGGTGTAGAAACATCTGCATTATTTCGCTTTTTTAACCTGTCATTCTGTTTCTTTGACCATACTACACACCAAAGAGATAATATCTTTAACAATTAAACAGTTTTGTTAATGTATCACACATGAAATAATAATAATAATAATAATAATAATAATAATAATAATAATAATAATAATAATAATAATAATAATAATAATAATAATAATAATAATAATAATGCATTTACACACGTATAATCATTGCATAAATATAAATAAATTAGACAAATAGTGACAATTAATAAGCACATATGCATACATTAACGATTCAAAGCGTATAAGGTTGTTTAAATGATAATTGAATTAATTTCAAACCATCATTAAAAGAAGATTGAAACACTGATTTTTCATATGTATTTACAGTTTGCATTAAGCTTTATGCATTAAGTTATTACTAAATGAATTAAGCTTAATGCATCAAGGATTTATCTAAGATGCATAATATTCAAATGTATGCATATAAGACAATATAACCCTATGCATCATACAATTATAAACAATATAACCCTATGCATCATACAATTGAAATTTGCATTGTGTTTAACGAAGAAAATAAAGAGAAAATAAGTGTTGCATATATGTGCAGAGTAGTGCACCAATCTATAAATTCCAAAACTCGCGTAACAGTTAGATGCATGAATAGGAAACTGAATCACAAAATAAGACAAATAAGTGCAACAAATAAATCAACGACGTACATTCATACTCGTTGTTGTTCGTCATAACTAGCTCATACAAGAATATCCACAATGTTTACGGGATGCATCGACGGTGAAAACTCAAATAATTTTCTAAATCATGGAGATGCATCGGTCAGTGAAAATTAAACCAATTTTCAGAATCTTCAAAAAAAATTTGGTTGTGTACAACGATAGAAAAAAATTAGGAAATGAGGAGTATACAGTGGTATAAAAACATTAGGAAACCTAAAATTAATTTGATATTGAATTCGATTTTATCAATCTTGATGATTTCGAGTTGATTATTCTTTCCAATTTTAAAATATCTTGTAGGATATGCATTGACAAAATTATCCTTTCTAAATTTGGTGGTTGATGTTTTACACCAAATAATCCTGCAAAATTGCTAGACCAAAACTTAGTACAGCATAGGTATCGAACATAGGGAACGGAGTAATTCAAACCTAAAAATCCTATCAATCGAGGTTTGGTTAGCAACCACGCAAGTTTGAGGAATTTTCTATAACCACTAGAGTAACGAAAGCAAGCAAGTAATAGACACGAAATTTACTAATGCAAATAAAAGCGGGTCCAGCAAGATGATTCACACACACTCACAATCAATCACTGACACTATTAATTAATTAATCTACTTAAATCAATTGGTTATAGGACACCGTAATTAAACCCGACATATCCCCTATTCCCCCTTAATTATTCGGTAATCGCCATGGTGGGCATTGAAACGACTACTTCTCTAAATTAGATGCAACCTACGTTGGTGGGCAATCAATAGATTTAACACCTAATCAGTTTTAAGAACTAAACTCAATTTAGGAGCATACTCGTATGGTGGACATCTAATAGTCTCCTACCAAATTAATCCAATTGTCCTAAGACAATTTGCTACTTATTTAGCCTAATCACACGAGAAACGATGGAAGTACTAAATTAGCTATGAATTAAACTAACCTAGGGTGATCAAGCCTAAATTAATTAATCCAATTAATTAAACCTAGATTAATTCAGAACCTAAGTGATTAATTTTAAGCCATAGTCTCACGAAAATAAAGTGGTGTGCGTTTCACATCTCGCCGGTCCCTAAAAAGACTTAGCTACGCATATCGGCCGGACTAGCCAGACAGACCGAATTGCAGAACAGAACACAAATCATGCTGAAATGCAGAAAATAAATATGTACGAAAATTCAATTAATTACCAGAAATTAGAATATATAAAAATACGAATTATGGTCCTAGAAATTATGAAATCATAAATTAAAGAGTTCAAATCATCCTACAGGAAAATAAAAGCGGAGACAATCCAAATTCGGGAATGCTAAACGAAAGTGATAACATGTTGTTTCTTCCAAATCAAACTACAATTCATGAATCAAAAGTAAGAAATTCGAACTTTGAAAGTGATCAACCCTTCGATCGGATCTCCTCGGCTTCAGCGATGCTTGATCGGATGATCTCGGCTTCGGCGGTCTCGGAATCTCTCTCTCTCTCTCGGTGATCGGCGTGGACGGAATGGTGTAGAAGATGATGATGTATCGTGATCAAGAACTGCTAGGGTTTCGGCAATATGGAGACGTGAATGAATGGAGACGGATTATGATTTCGTGCGTGTATCTCCCTCCCGCGGCGCCTCTCTTAAGTATAAATATATACTTCATTTTTTTTCCTCCTCAATTAGGTTATCCAAGTATAGAAAGATATAATATAATGTAAATTATATTATTTTCTTTCTACACTTAATTACCCTTTTGATTTCTTCCGAATTAAGCATATATTTTCCTTAATTTTGCAACCGCCACATCAACGCTTCGTCAATGCCACATCATCATAAGAACTGCAAAACAAATACCAAAAAGCAATCCAAACGCCACAAAATATGCCAAAATAGACGGAATATGAATAGCACGAAATAGACCTATCAAAATTATAAAGCATTAGAATATTAGGAAATTATGTCGAAATCTGACCTTATATCAAATGAAGATCTATGATTGATAATGGTTCTTAGTTCTCATATAGGAGTTGGTTCTCATGGAACCCTATATATATATATAGGGGAGGGTTCAATAAGGAACACCCCATTAATGAAAGAATTAGGAACAATTATCAACCTTATATTTAGTGAGATGGAAGGCTGAGATTAAAAGTTACATAAGATGTATAAATAAGGAGTTTTAAAATAAACTTCTCACAATAAGGAGAAATTGGTCAAATTACATCTCAATTTCTTCAAATAAGACTTTGGGCAAGTTGGGCAAACGTGTTTTCTCCCCTCTCTTTTTTTCTCTCCTCCTTGCCCTTCTCTCCAAAATCTGATTGAGGAATTCATCCAATTGAGGAATTTCTCTCCAAAAAGTTGTCGGCTCCACCGAGGAGGTTCATCCCCCACCAACAAAGTTCTCTCTCTCTCTCTCTCTCTCTCTCTCTCTGATTTCTTCTCTAAGTTATAGTTTCGATTATGCAGAAATGAGAATTATGGAAGAAGCAATTTCAAACTCGATCTGGATTTAGGCTTAGTTGAAAAAAGTGTTTATAATTTATAAGGTTATAGTTGTTGCTTTTTGTATTCGAAGAGCAAGAACCCTCATTTCTCTTCAATTTGGGGCTTTTACTTCTAATCCATATTTCTGATTGATTTTTCTTCGATTTTAGAGTTTATTTGTTTTTTTTTTGTTAAATTTAACGAAGTGTTTTGAAATGGCGAGAAACTTAAAACTCATTTCTTTGTAATTTTTGTTTATCTGCTTATATTCAAGTTCTAATTTTTCACTTCAATTTAAAAATTTGTATGCACTTTCATTAAAAAACTGTATGTAATTTGATTAAGAATTTTATGCACTTCGATTAAAAATTGTATGCACTTTTGAGAACTGTATGCACTTTGATTAAAAATTATATGCACTTTGTTTAAAAATTCTATGCACTTAGGTTGATTACTCAAATTAAGGTGAAGAAGAATAAAAATGGAGAAAAAATGTGAAAAATCACGTATTTAGGTGGTTTAATCAATTAATCATTAAGAAAAATAAAAAAAATCAAAATAAAAGTGATTTGAAGAATAATAATAGTGAGAAGCACGAAAGCGTATTCTTTTGTAGTTAAGAAAGATATAAGATTCATAATATAAAATAATAAAGAAATTAAATGTTGAAAGGACATTCATACCCTTAATGAAAACAAATATATGATTTTCTAACTTATACCAAAATCTTGACCACACATCTTTAAAATGGAGGGTTATGATATGTTCCTAGTCCTTCAATAAGGTGTTGTTCCTTAATGATCCATCTCCTATATATATATATATATATATGTGTGTGTGGGGGGAGGGTTCTATAGAGAACACCCCTTATATAGAGAAATAAGAACAAATCATCACCCTTGATCTAGACTAATAGATGGTGTAGATGGAATTGAAAATGCATTTCATATGTTATTTTTTTTAAACCCAAAAATCTCATTAAGGATAAATTGGGTAAGAATTGTGCATATTATTCATTTTGTAAACAATGAAAAGTGGCTAGGGTTTTTACCACTCCAATCTCGTTTCTAAATTCAAAAAATTACCATTCCTTCTCTACCGGCTAAAAAATGGCGATTTGGAACTGAAACCGAAGATTGAATAAGGATTCAGAGCCGCTGCGTGAAGAAGCTTTCGGAGGCGACGCTTGAAGAAGCTTTCGGAGGCGACGCGTGAAGAACGTTTCAGAGGCGACGCTTGAAGAAGGTCAGTTCCGAAGTAGTTCTTATTTCGTCCATTCAATACGAAAGGGCACCGTTATTCTGTCCATCTAAGGTATGTGCCGCGACTTTCATCTGCGAAATCAATACACTGCAAAATCGAATTGATACATTGCGAAATCGAATTGATACATTATCCAACAACGTTAGCTAGGGCTTTTTGGTGGATTGTAAATTGATAAACTGCGAAATCGAATTGGGGGTTTTTTTGCTTCGATACTAATAACATTTATGTAATTGTGTAGAGAGAATATATGGAGTTGTTCCCAGGTGAAAACGTTCATGAGCGAAAACTCCAAGGCTTAGGGACGTGGGCTGACCAAAATCTGAAAGAAGCATATAATTACATATGCCTGAATCAGTGGGATATAGTACAACGTGCAAAACAGTACTATAAGAAGGTGGTGAAGGCAAACAATACTATGAGAAGATCGTAAAGGTCGAGATTATAGACGTCAAAAAAGCATTGCTCAATTGATGTTTATTTGTACTCAAACATCAATTTTAGAAGCAGTTTATTAACTTTATGCTAATGATTTGAATGTTACAAATGATGGTGGAAACACGTTTTATTTGTGTGAACATCTTTTATTGTCACCATGCATACTTTTGCCATATTTTAGTATGCACATTTTCTAATTTTAGTATGCACACATTCGAATATCAGGAAGCATATTGAGTTCAAATTTCACGTCCTAAACATATTATTAGGAACTCAAGTGAAGTACCTATGACTATTGGTTTATGAAAATCATCTAGTTGCATGAGGGTCGACAAACAACGCAAACTGTAAATGTTTTTATGATTTATAGAATGGTTTTACACTTTAGCTCAGGTATGCACATTTGTGAAAAAACGTATGCACGTAAAGAGAAAAAGATATGCACATATGATGAAAACGACAGGATTTATAATCGGTACAAATTATACAAAAATTACACAAAATCACGTATTCTCCTTCGTCTGGCGAATCTACATCACTCTCGATAACTGGGCACTCTTCTTCGGTTGGCTCCAGGATTTCTACATAGCCGTCACCTCTCTCCTCCAATCCGGCCACCAATCTGCATACATCGCTACATAGCACACATTACTAAGATCGTTAACTCATTATAATCTTCACATACAGCAATTTGCAACACACATTCAACACGAGTGCATTTATTGATTTATTAAAGTGCATATTCAGATATATGCAATTCTGCCCTAATTCCGTCCCAATCCACCTACCAATCAGAAAGTTCCATAGCAATTACTCGAAACTTCAACCTACTGTATGATATGCATTTGATTAGGCTTTGTAAACTGATGGCTAGATTAGGGTTCGTTATCTACAAAAAAAACGTAAACATAATTCGCCAAAAAAACTAAACAACAATCTTGAGACCCACCACATTTTAGGTTTCGTAAACAAATTACCAAGCAAAAAATCGAAGCTTTAGGTAACTGCATCTTTCTAATCCAAAATCAATTTAAATATTTGCATATGCACTTTCTAGCTAACCATTATGCACCTAGAAAAGTGAACTTTACGCACATTTATCGCTTGTATGTATGCACATCTATTATCATTAATCAAAATTCAACAACATATAACACTTCTGCTAGATCTCAAAGCTTCAAAAGCTAATTGAGCGAAAATCAACAACATTGTCAAATTGGAGGCTTAGGGTACATCATCTTTATATGCCCTATCCATAATCGGAAAAAAACCTATTAGGATTAATCGCCCAAAAATTGATTTCAACAATTAACTACCCATCTCGGATAAATCGTTCAGAATCAAATCTCCGACGGCTACGACCATAAAAATCGATGAATTAAAATCGAAACTTTGGGTGACTAAAACTTTCACATCCAATAGCGAAATAAAAAAAAAGAGAAACATCAAACCAAAAATTACCCATTCGATGAAGTATTCTCCTTCATTGGCGAGATCTGGCAACTCGGAAATGAATTATGAACAAATGGCGTGAGATCTGGCAACTCGGAAATCCCTACGATGAAGACGACTTTTCGAGTGAAGAAGAATGAAGAAAAATGGCGTGAGGTTCTCTCTCTCTTCAACAACATCTATTGATGAAGATAATTCTTTTTTAAAAAGATTCAATAAGATAAAAGTTGAAAAGACGACTATAAGATAAAAGTTGAAAAGACGACTATAACCTTAATGATTTAAAAAAGAATTAGAAATTTGAAAATTTCTCCTAAGATCTTGGACACACATCTAATTAATGGATGGTTGGATGGTGTTCTTATTTCTCTCAATAAGCTAGTGTTCTCAAATGATCCTTCATATATATATATATATATATTACCCTATTATATAAGAAGATACAATATTACTGTTACTACCAACAGTAACCTCAACAATCAAACTTTCCCCAGCAAAAAGCAGCTCCAATAAGCCAACGACCCCTAACAACAGTGAAGCTATAAAGCAAAGCCACCTCCCCCTATTCAGAGTTAAAAAATGGGCGAATTTCGAGGCTACTGAATTTATTTAGTAAGGATAAGGATCATCTGGCGCAACTCTCAAGGATTGTTGGACAATTTTATTCTCCTTCACTTGGTAAGTGCTTTCTACTCCCTCCAAGAATCTGCTACAATGGTTGTAAGCAATCAATTTGTGCTTTATGCGAAGCGTATTGTGGTATTTGCTCCAACAATCAAAAACCCACCCCCCACCCCAAACTTGCGGTCTTCGTCTCTCTTCTAAGCCGTCCCGTGCTCCTCTCCTCCTCCTCTCGCCGCCGCCCGGCTTGTGCCGTCGGTGGGCTCCTCTTCTCCCGCCACCGCGGCTAGCTGCCGTCGGTGGACTCCTCTTCTCTCTATACTCACTTCAACCAACCCCAACTCTCTACCGTCCACCTACTCGACCACCATGGCTTCAAACCTCGCCGCCGCCGGGAAGTGCGTCATCTCCAAATTCTTCAACGATTGCGCCTCCCGGTCTCGCGTCCTCCAAAAGTCCGATTGCAATTACTCCGAGTTCCGCCGCCCTCCGATCGCCCCTCGCAAACGACGTCGATTCTGTCTATGCTCGCCCTCAAATTCCTCGGGGAAAGCGCCTGATCGCCTGTGGTTTTGGGTATGATCTCTCTGATGAAGCAATCAGCTGGAGTTCCTTCTGATTTGGGCGTTTTAGGCGTTTCGATGATGAAAGCTCTAAGCGGTCGCCGTCTAAGGATCTATCTTCGTCAGAGGTTGATAGAGGAGGAACATTCGCTGCTAGCAGTAATTGCAACGACAACAAAAAAGTATCCTCGAAGACTGTTAGTGTTGGTGGCGTCGAAAGTAAGTGTTCGGGAGCATTGGCGACGGCTAAGAACGGTTGTTCAACTAGCGTCAAGGTTTTGCTGCAGAGAAGTAGTGGAATTAGTAGCAGCAATTATCTTTTGAAGATAATGAATCTTTGCTTCACCTCTGAGGATGCTAAGGCGGCTTTCACTGCTTTCAGTGTAAGCATTCTGTTCAAATCCACATTGGCCGAGCCTCGGTCGATCCCTTCCATGTTTATGTACCCCATACTTGATGTGGGCGACAGAGTTCTTGCTGAGAAGGTATATTTCTATACTTTTTTTTGTTCAATTCTGAATTCAATTCGGCAAAGTTTTAGTATTTCTGCATTAAAATGCTTAATGAAACTGTACGACTTATGAAATCCTCCCAATTGTATGCAAGAAACTGAGAAGGATGGGAATCATTCTTAAGTGAAGTAATAAGCAGATATCCTTACGTTTGATCAAGATGCTTATGCCCATAAAGAAATTCAATTTTGGGAAGTATTATAATCCTATCAGTATTTAATGGCAATGCTTTGGCTATGATGCCAAATCAAGAAAGCTTATACATTTGTTATGGCTGAAATACCATGTTGTACTATGATAGTCGGAATTATCGCGGCCAGTTTAATTAACAATTAAAAAAAGATACATTATATTGATAGGTTTGATGGCAATTATTTGGCTATGTTACCAAGTCAAGAAAGCTTTAGATGTTATGTGGCTGAAATACCCTGTTGTAATATGATAGCCGGAATTATCGCGGGCAGTTTAATTAGCGATTAGAGAAAACATACGTTATATTGATAGGTTTAAAGATCCAAGCTTGAGTTATTCCTACGGAAAATATGTTATCCTCTTAGTCCATTGTTTGCTGATGAAAATCTTTCGATAGTGGATGCTTGATGAAGCACCATTGATGTTGTGTTGTTTGCATTCAAAATTCTTCACATCCTTGATTCTTTTGTGTGCTGTTTCCAGGTTCCTTACATTTTTAAGAAGCCAGATATCTCCGAAATTGTGATTTTCAAGGCTCCGACTTTCCTTCAGGTAGCTTTAGAAAGGTTCCGCTTGATCATCTTCAGTATAGTTACTGCATTGTCATCTTTATATCAAGGAGTTGGTTCACTTGTTTTGCACGAATATGGTTTTAGTACACATTTGATGTCTTCATTAAAAGAATTGTAGCAAAAGCTGGCGACTACGTGCAAGTAAGAAATGTCAATTGGTTATTTAGATTTCCTCTTCCAGCCTCCATCATATATCTAAATCTATATTCCTTGCGCATGTTCGTGATGGAAAATTGATGGTGAATGATATAACTCAAAACGAGGATATTTGTGTTATATCTTTTAAGAAAGAAATTTATCTCATTATACTTTTGTGCAAGTAGTATTATATTGGCATTTCTTAGAACAATTGTTGATAGATGTCAATACACAAAATGCATCTTCTATTGGATGAAATACATTTTTTTCCAACTTTATCTACAACATCATTACTGACGTTGTTCTTCATTAAGAGAAAAATCGTAATTTAAAAAATCACAATTTAATTAACGTTTATTCAGTCAGGCACCGCGCTAGAACTGAGCCTAGAACTGAGCGAGTAATTGGTTGAACATGCGCAACCAGGTTTAGTTTTGGGAACTGATGGATAAATTTGTGAAGTGTTCTTCCCATTTTAGAGAAACGGATAATATTCCCAATCTATTTGTTTAACCTTCAGACTGAATTGCTTGCTTTGAGTTTTTGGATGGTACCATGTGCATTCTTTGGCGTGATTTAGTTGAGGCTTTCTAGCTATGTCATATGGTGTAGAAATAGAGAAGATGATGGAGAAGGCGTGGGCCTATCTCATTATATGTTCAAAAAATGGATGTTTATGCCTGTATTGGAGGATATGACAAGATATTTTGTTTTTCTCGGAGCAGAATGAAATGTTCAAATTTAAATGTCAAAAGCCAAAAAATCCATATGCCGTTGCTTAAGTCCCCTTTTGCAAATTCGATTAGTTGTTGTTGCAATTGCTTATTACATTTTGGAAATCCAATTGTCTATTTGCTTGTTAAATTTGACTAATTTTTTATTCGCTTTTCGAAATGTAATTAATTGATGTAGAAAATTTGAATAATTGCTTTTGTAATTGCTTATTTACTTTTGAATGGAAAGTGTAGAAGACCGGTGCATGTTGTGTCGATTGACGGTTTACGCCTGCTAGGTAGAGGGGTTAGAATTGACGGAGACGAAGCTCATTTTGTTTGCGGAGTTACATAAGAGTGTTACTCCAATTGTAACACGTGGTGAGATAGTACAAGGTTTTGACGCTTGTTTTGATGAGGTTAAGGGTGGAATGAAGTTTGTTGAGGGTGATGATGATGCAGTTTACCGTGATTTTGGCTCGTAAGGCGAACCCCTGCTTTGATTAATATGGTCATACATCTGATTCGAGCTGCCATACACCTGACTCGAGCTGCCATACATCTTGTTGGTTTAGGTAAATTCATATGTTTGGAGTTTGCGTTTCTACATAATCACAATTGCTATAAGTTTCTTGAATTTGCCTATTTTGGATTTACTTTCATGATAATTTGGGTTTAAATAATCGCAATTGGATTAGTTACTACTTCTTATAGTAAATGATTTTAAGACCTAAATGAAAATAGAGTAGTGTTCTTATGCTTCTGAGTGTGTTTATTGATACCCATAAATTTCGTTTTACGTTTTTTTTTTTTTTTTTGAATTTGGGTTTGAATAATCGTAATTGGAATTAGTAAATTTTGAATTGTTTATTTTGAGTTCAGTTTCATGAGAATTTAGGTTTAAATAATCACAATTGAGATTAGTTCATTGCTTGCTTTTAGTAAATGACTTTAGGACCTAAATGAAGAGAGAGCAATGTTCATATGCTTGAGAGTGTGTTTATTGATACACATAAATTTCATTTTAAATGTATACTTTTCGTAGAATGCTTTTTGGAGTCATTACTTATTTGTGTTTAGTTTTTTTTGAAACATCAGTGTTAATACCATATTTTATCAGAATCAATATATTTCTATTAGTACATTGAAATGCATTATTATTTAGATACTTAATTTATTTACTTAACTACCGAACTATTCCAATGTTACACCAATAATATATCGATTTACCGACTTGCACTATTATTAAGCAAAAGATACGATAAACTTATTTGGTCTGGCACCGCGCTAGCGCGGTGGGATATTATTTTCATTATGTGGAAAATAAGAAAATAATCCAAACCCAAATTCTCAATAAATCCACATAATTGGAAAAATCTCAATAAATCAACAAATTCTTAACCAACTCTACATTTATGTAGAATTTTTTTATGTAGAGTTGGAAAAATGTACAACGGTCAGGTCATTTATGTAGACTACATAAATTCTTAATCACCAATTCTTAATCCACATAAATCTACATAAAAATCTCAATAAATCAACAAAACAACTCTACAAAAAAAAATTCTAATCACCAACACCTATGATCATAGCCAAAGGAGCAAACTCAAAATTTCCCCTCGTTGGCCATACCATTAAATGACCCGCTCAAAATCAATAGCGATTTGGAAATCGAGAAAATATCCAGCAGACCGGCATTCTTCAACATATTCAATCATTCTACCAAAACAATTGGAAGCATATCTTTACGAATCATACACTATTCTAACTACTTTCGCTACCAGATTACCGCAACAACAAATTTCCCTACTTCGATAACATTGCCCTAATTTCCACAACAAACTTCAAAATCAATCAACAATAGCAAAACACCCCAAAACCACAAATAAATCCTGATGTAAAATAACATCTCTGTATCTTATCTTATCCAAATTTGGATACAGAGTTTAGATGAAATTTGTATAATCTCTGATGTATTTGGATACACAAATAAGGTACATAATATTTGTATAATCTCTGATGTAAAACCACAAACTATTGTAATGATGTGATTTCTGTATCGTATCTTATCCAAATTTCATCTCTGTATCTTATCCAAATTTCATCTCTGTATCGTTATACTCTATGGATAGGTTTGGGATAGTTTAGATGGTACTACGATTACTATGGTTGCTATTAATTACTATGGTTGCTATTAATCTCTGTATCGTATAAAAGAGGGCTTTCCAGCTGGATGCTGATGACTCTCCATCAATCTTGAGCGTTTGAATCTGGTACATTGCAATAAAGAACGGGCATCAACTATGACATGTGGGAGCAAAAGAATTCGGAAGCCTAGACCTCGGAAAGCTACGCCACTGAGTGTAGCCCACATCTATGCATGAAATGGCTTAGCTGGTTAGGGTGGCTAAAGGAACCGGCAGGAATGCGAAATGAAAGCTTTTTTTGTTCCTACATGGTTACATCTCAACGATTCATAAGAGACCATGAATCTGTAGTAACAACCTGGGAATCACATCCATTCAGGAAACCAGTCTAGGCTATCTATATGAACAAAGAGGGAATAAGGAAGAACTTGCTTACAATGTCGTGTTTCGATAGAGGAAGTTGGATTCGGCATTAGTAGTCAAGCTAAGAATTTGAGCAGCAACATATGACAAATCACATCAGATGTCAAAGCTAAACAACAGGTTTAGTATAAAGAAACTATGAATTGACAGTACAATAAAGCATCATGCACTGACAAGTTAGGAAGATATGTTGCCAACAAACGAGCATTTAAATGAACAAGTAGTCAAGCTAAATGTTGAACCCAATGCATCAATTTGTGTGAACAGAGAGAAGGCTACTATTATTTAGGAGAAAAGAAACTAACAAGAAGCTATGCGGGCTGCATAAGGTAGAATTTAATGTTAATAGTTTCATCACTGATCAAACTACGTACTAAATATTCAACAACAGTCCGGCGAGCATTTGAGTATTTGCAAAGACTTTTCCTTTTTCTCGAATTTGAATGGTACTAAAGTAGAAGCTTAACTAAAAAATCAGAGAAGTGAGACTGTATCTTTATTACAAATTAAATAAATAAAGTGAATTTTTATTCACCTATAAAGAGAAAACAAATTAAATAGGACAACTCAGTTTTGAGTTGTCCTATTTAATTTTCCCGTTCTTTATTGCAATTCACTTCAGTTTTGCTCAAGCCTGTTGCAGAATCAAAAGTAACTGTAGTTGAAAGACTAATTGATTATAACCTTTCTGCATACACCAACTGATAAATGTAACTGAAGACAAAATCACACAAAAAACAACTAAATACTTCATAGCATGGAGAAAGTAGAACTTCTGCCCGAATTAATCATATGGGACTTACAGAAAACCTTTTCCAATGAAATCCATATACCCAAACATAGAATATGATGAATAAGTGACAAAGGATACATTAGTTAATAATCTAGCAACATAGAAGTATCATTTCTCTAGAACTAAACCAATACGATATCTAGATTTAATATGTAGTTAATAATAGGGTAGCAGATATTATGGTATCCAATCCTATTATTAGGATACTACTGATAAAAGTATATTAGTATAATTCAATCATAATAAATGTATTCTATTAGCTACTATTAAATGACATTAGCTCTTCCACTTGATCTATACATTTAAATAAGTAGCAGCAAGTTGAGATAGTGAAATCCTAACCAAATACCCACAATGATAAAGCATAAGATAAAATAAAAGTAGAAAAGTCATCAGCTAATCGTATTTGATTTTTGTGCATGCATTCCTAAAAAATTGTGAAAAGGTATCATTAAAAAGTTTTTATTATGTAAGGTTGAGCGAAGGAGGCAAAAACAGTCATAAGTTCTATTTCATTTATATTGTAACATCTATTACAATCCAGAAAATATTACCCACGAAAAAGTTGGATAAACCAAATCCTAGAAACATTTCAGTGCTTTGACTGGAAAAGAAAAGAAAACGATTCTGGGAGAGAGTGGGTTTGTGTATTCATGAGGTTCATCACAACCTTCGGAATATTGGAGTCAGATAAGAATGATGTTAGACAAATTATTGGCCATTCGGCTGATCCTAATGATAATCCGGATTTGTTTATAAACCAACATTCTGCATCTATTGACACAAAGGTAACAATGGAAATGGATATGTATATGAGAATAAGGGACGGACAGAGCAGAAATCGAATTGGTGAATGAATAAATCATCGGTTAAACGGAACACAAATTGAAGAAACTCACCACTAATTGAAGCAACTCACCTAGAACGGGCGCTGGTGATTCATTGATTTTCTCAGGCGCAAACCAAGTCCAATTTGAAGCGTTGGCATACAGAACTGCGACAATCAATTGAAGATGACAAAAAATCATTCTAAATCCGAAGAATATGCGGCCTACAGTAAAAGACAGCAGAATCACGGTCATAACGAAATAAATCAAATAAGGTCATAAGAGAAGTGCAAATAAAAACCATAAGTGAACTCATAAATAGAGCCATCCACATGTAACCAGATCATCTTCAAGTATATTATGAACAATTATATATTAATTATGAGGTATTAGCAAAAACATATTAAGAATTAGTGGATAAAAAAAATTTCAGACAAGGACATTATAATAACTCAACTCTAGCTGCAACTCAAGAAGTAACAGTAAGTACATAAAATGGGGTTGTATAATAAGATCCAAAAATAAACTAACCAAAAATCTACTATAGCTCAAGAATTCAACAGAACATCCGAGAAAGAGGGGGCCCCAAAAATCCCACCCAACTCAGCCACCAAGTCAATATCGAAATAATACCAACCAAGAAATCCCCAAAGATCATTTTCTTTTTTCAAGAATACGAAGGAACCCAGCTCAAATACGCAAACGTGAGACCACGAATCATGGGAATCAGATCAGAAGTGAAAGAATTCCAAGAAGAGGGAAAGGGGATGATCTTTAACGGAATTCCTTATTAGAAATCAGAAATATTATAAGCGGCGGCGCGAGCCGGCGTGGACGCTCCGGTGAGAAATTGGTGGGGTCCACCAATTGGATGAACCCGCCGTTGCACTGCGGGCAGACGAAGGCGTCGTCGGAGGCGGCGGCGACCATCCTCGTGCACTGGTAGCACCAATAGGACGAAGACGGCGGAGACGGAGGCGAATCCGTCAGAGCTGAGCGGTGGAGAAGATCGAAGACATGATGAAGAATAGCTTAGAGAAAAGCTTGGTAAATTGATGTATTGGATAGATTTGCAGAGGGAAGAAGATAACCCATACTGTTCCTATCAACAGTCACTACCGAAAAAAAAGGGCTCCTCCCCCAATTTTTTTGCCCCAAATCACAACTCTCCTCTTACTAATCCCCATCCTTTTCTCCCACGCACACTCCCACACAGTCTGCATAATCGGCAGCGGCATGAGCGGCACCTCCGTTGCGCATTTCCTCCACCGCTACTCTCCACCAGACACCGTCGCCAAGATCACAATTTTCGAGCGGCATGGCGTCGTCGGAGGCCGGATGGCGACCGTCACCATCGGCGGCGAGACTTTCGAGGCCAGCGGATCGATTCTCCACCCCAAGAACTACCACGCCTCGAATTACACCAAGCTTCTAGGTCTGAAAGCCAACAAACCTGATCTCACCAACGATATACCAAAATTCTGCTCTCAAACAACACATATCTCAAGCAAAAAATTAAGAACGCAGAAGAGGGAATTGCTGCGATTATCGTTCCCTTCCCACGCTGATGCTCTCTCTCCCCTTCTGGACACGGGGGGTATATTCTCGGACAAACAAGACAAACAAAAGCGCCTATTTCACCTCGCCCAATTTCTAGAAGTGGCAGAGCATATCAAATCGGGAGAAGCTAGTAATTTATAATTCGATTGTTTTTTGATTGATTTATTCGGAAAAAAAAAAAAAATTGTCCCTCGGATTTGTTGCCTTTTTTTCCTTTTCTGTTTTTAAAGATGGGTATATGATGATGAATTGATGATTATGAAGATTAGCCATAATATATAGCTCTGTTGTTCCTAAAATGAAGACAGTAGAAAGATTAGAGGTGTTCGGTACGGTATACCGTAACATTTTTTCCATATTGTTTACCGTACCGAAAATATTCGGTATGAGAAAATGCATACCGTTACCGTACCGATAACTTCGGTATACCGTAGTTCGGTATACCGAAAGTTCGGTATGAGCAATCTCCATACCGTTGCCATACCACTATTTCGGTATATCATATCGTACTTCGGTATATCGAAACTTTCGGTATACCGAAGCAAACGATATACCAAAACTTTCGGTATACCATATCGTACTTCGGTATACCGATATACCGTACTTCGGTATACCGAAATTTTCGGTATACCGAAACAAATAATTATTACGATTTTAATTTTACTTCATTTAATAGCTTTATTTAATATTTAATACAAAGGAAAATTTTTATTCTAATTCATTTAATATTTAGAAACTAATTAATAGAATATATATCGAGAAAATGTAGAAAGAAATTAAGAATATAATTTTGCCCAAAATAGAATATTTGATTTACATTTGTCTTTGATGTTTCTTTTCTTGATGGAATGTATAAATTATAAAGTAATTTTCACAATAATCGATATAAAGTAACACTTAATAATATAACTAAATTTTTTATTTGTATTTCATTTTATTTTTATTTTCTTGATTAAATTAGTGTTTCACTTGGAACAATGATAATATAATACAATAAATTATTATCTCAATCATATATATATTTGATTCATAGTGACTAATGATTGTTAAGTTGTATGGTCATATTATCATATGAAAATTTAATGAATTAGTTTATGTTTCTTAAAAATCAGACAAACTAAGAAAAAATTAAATATTTATTTAAAATATGAACCATAAGATGATATAAAATTTATACAAAATAATAGAGAACAAAAAAATATAAATTTTTTCAATAAATAAACTTAGATTATTTTTTCAGTCCACTTCAAGTATTATTTAGACAATTCAAATAATTGGTATGTATTACTTATGTAATTTAAATTTTTTGAATTCATTTCATGGTTTAATAAATAAATAATGCGAATTTTGCTAAATAAAGTTATGTCATTTAACTGGTATGTACGGACTACGATTAATTTATTAGGCAAACATTAATCTATAAATGTGTAATATAACATTAAGATTGGTATAATGGACAAACATTAATCTATAAATGTATAATATAACATTAAGATTGATATAATGGATAGTTCGGTATACATCGATATAGTTCGGTACAAATTTGTATAGTTTGGTATGAATCGGTATAGTTCGGTTCGAATCGATATAGTTCGGTATATCGGTATGTTGGGTATACCGTTGCATACTGAAATTTCGGTATGCAACGGTATACCACGGTATATCGATATACCGGATATAGTTCGGTATATCGGTACACGGTATGTACCGAGGTTTCGGTATGAATCGGTATGTTCGGTATACCGTTGCATACCGAAATTTCGGTATGCAATGATATACCGGGGTATGAGAAATCTCATACCGTTGCCGTACCGAAAAACTTCGGTACGGTATCATACCATACCGAAAATCACGATATACCAAATTTTCGGTATTTTCGGTAATTTTTCGGTACGGTATGTGCGGTATACCAATTTTTCGGTATACCGTAACACCCTAAGAAAGATGCAGAAATAGCTGTAATTTAACAAGTACTTGAAATTGACCGAGGACGCCGCAAGCTATTGTAGCCAATTATCTTCATAGGCCTAGAGTAATTAATAGATTAAAAGAAAATATCCCACACACAAGCAAAACCGATATTATGGATTACTTTAGAGATTTTCTAATTTAGGATTTACATCTATGAAGTTTACGGAGGAAACTGAAGGGAAAGTGAGAGTCGCGACGGTGGCTAACAGTAGAGGATGTGATTTATTTATATTAAATTTATTAAATAGTTGTAATTTATATTAAATATATATAAGGGCAATTAGAGGATGTGAGAGGAATTGGTGCAATGTTTGTTACATGTTTGTAAAAATGTATGTAGCTTCAATTTCTTCTTTTGTTTTACTAATGAAATTCATAATTCTGATAAAATATAGGGTTATTTGGGCGTCTGAGGTCTCTCCAGTCTGCATCTTTCTTGTGAATATGTTTGTTTTGGAGTTTTCAGTTGAACTTTCCGATTCGAATAATATATGCTCTTTTTACTGTTTTTTCCTTGTATAAAATTTTCCATCTGAAATGTATTAATCTATTGTGGTGTCTCCATTTTTTACAGCATAATAGATAATATTGTCGAAAAAATAAAATATGTAGTTGCTTATTGACGATCAAAAACTCTTTCAGATTATTAGTGCAATAACCTTTCAGATTATTAGTGCAATAACTTGGTTGTTACTGATATTGCTTGATCTTAAATCCCAAATTTTAAGTGGATGCATTTTCTGGAACTTGATTTAAATTTATGAAGAACAAGTATAAGCTTATCTTAGTTTTCTAGCAATTAAATCCTTACATGTATATGCATATTACCATCATACTGGACAATTTGTTTTATATTTCAAAAAGTATATGATTCTGTAGTTTTATTCTTTATGCTTTAGGTGCCAATTTTTAATCTTGTTTTAGAACTTTGTGATGATGCAGTTTTATTCTCTATGCTTTAGATGCCAATTTAATCAAAGTAACATAATCAGATGTGTGCTTCACTATTTATTAATATTGCTGCCTTCAATTTCAAAATGTTTTCACAATACTTAATATTTTAAATCAAATATATAATATAAGGGTAATTAACAACTTTAAATTGTTGTATATGAGTTCAGTTTGATCTTACAAGTTCATGAGTTAGTCTTTAGTCTCAACTTTGTACTACTGCATTTTACTTTCTTCTCTTGATTTGGTAATATCCTCTTTGAAATCGGTAGAGACTTCAATTTCCTCTCCTTTTCTTTTTCTAATGAACCGACGACATGTGTGAGCAATTGACTCTTTCCATTCTCATGCTGCTTTCATTTAGCCTGCAAATACCATGATATTCACATGATGAAATACCCACACCAACCAAAACACAATACAGAGAGAGAGACCTAAAAGACATCAAAAGCTTTACAGCATAATCAAACATCAATTCAAAACTTATACTTTTCCTACCGACTGTAAAGCTTTAGTTTTTATCTCCTTTGATAGTTTACCCGTTCGTCTCCGTTCCCTTTTTGAGTGAATTACAATTGTCCTATTGCAATTCACTTCAGTTTTGCTCAAGCCTGTAACAAATTACAAATTTTTTAATTTTTAGTACATTATAGCTAGCTAATAAATTACATCATATCTTTTTTAATTACAAATTACTCCCCAGATAATTATATAACCTATTACAGTCTTGCTCAAAACTATTAAATAAAAATCAGAGAAGCTTAACTGAAGCTAGCTATAATTGTCCTATTGCAATTCACTTCAGTTTTGAGTTGTCCTATTTAATTTGTAATTAAATAAAGAACAGGCTTGAGCTCCCTTCGTCTCCGTTCCCTTTTTGAATTGTCCTATTTAATTTGTTTTCTATCTTAAAATAGAAAATAATTATTATATAATTCCTTATAAAAAAATTACACATTTCGTCCTATAGAAAGTGTCTCCTTTTTATACGATACAGAGATTAAGAAAATGAGCTTATGTGGTATATATATTGTTTAACTTTTTGACTTGTTAATTTTAGTTTACACATTACTTCTCTTTTTAAAAAATAAGATATTTTTTATGGAACGTCTCGAAAAAAAAAAAAAAACACTTTTTAAGGACGGGAGGAGGGAGTATTGTTTTAGTTTCGTGAGTTTTAAACATTACTGTTATTTAACAAAAATATAAATATCCGCGCACATATTAAAATTCGTATACCGCATTACAACCACCGCATCTCCAATCGGAACCGCCGCCCCGCCGTAAGAGAAGAATGGGTGCGGATGCTGAGGAAAACCAAGATGTAGCAAGAGCTACTGCAAATCCAAGCCCTAATTCCATAATAGAAGGTAGCAAGAGCTACTGCAAATCCAAGCCCTGAGAAGAATGGGTGCGGATGCTGAGGACACAATTATTCGGTTGGTTTTATTAATGCTTAATTACATTTACTGTGTGAGATTTTGACTTTAAAAGTTAATTAATTAAAGTTGTATTGTGACTAAAATTCTACGTGGGAATCATCTTAAGGAACGAGTCAAATAGGTGTTGAACATTGTACTTTAAAATTAGAATTTGCCGAGAATTCTTAAATCCTTTTTTCAATTTTACTTTTTTAACTTACTATTCGTATTAACGGGAAACTAGAAAGCTAAAGCTACAAACATTCCAGTTCTTCAGCTAACGCTAACCGCGCCCATAATCTTCCAAACTATAATATTTCCTATTCATCATAATCATATAGAAGAAGATCGAAATCACATCGATACGGGACATGGAGAATTTATGTGATCGACTCAGAAAAGTCCATATTTGCAGTTGGAATAAATTTATTTTACTTGGCTGCTTGATGTATATAATAAAATCTGACATGCCACTTTGATATGTCGTTGAGAAAATATTAATTAATTTAAAAGTTGTGACAAATAATAGAGCATTATTTTGAAACACGTACAAGTTTAGGAATGAGTTTTTCTTGATTATATTCATCCGCGTCTTTTGCCATTCAAATCCAAAACTCTTACACCATTTTAGGGTTTTTAGGCGATCGACTTTTTTGAGTTTCAATTCCATTCAAATTCACGAACTTACCACGCATCGATGTCCAAAATCCCGCAATTCAACATGTCTTTAAGTTTAGTTAACTTTCAGTTCTTGAACTTTTTGTGAGAATTCTAATCTTTCTCTTCAATTAATTATTTATAAGTTGAAGTTTTTGTGAGATTTTGAGAATCATTAGAGAAATTAAAAGTTGAAATAACTAGTATCCATTTGATCTTTGAAGAATGTCAAACTGCCCCAAGTTGTATACTATCGTGAAACCAAGGCCTGACTTTGAAATTCATGGTATGGTCTTCTCTTCAGCCCAGTTTGTAAGTTTAGCACAAAATATTTGTATTTCTCAACTCAAATATATCCTTCAACACTCGTAATTACTTTCTCTATATATATCCTTGCATGCATGTAGAATTCATTTAAATCCCGTAAAAACATTGCTCATACAATTATTACTCTTCTTCAATTCATTGGGCTATTAATTATGTATTTATACTTGGCATTGTTGCTGATTATGCTTGAATTTACTCTCACACAATGTGTGAGAAACCCTAATGATAATTCGTTCTGGGATACAAAATATTATCAGGCACCTGTTCATCCACATGAGAAACCAAATAAGCCGTTGCCACCATCACTTTCAACTTCGACTTTCAAGCCGCCTTCGTCCGATCATCCGGACCCACGCCGGCCACCTCCTCTTCCTTCAAGAATAAAAGGTCAATCCTTGCTGTCATCTAAGCCAGACCACCCAACAGCGTTGGGTCGACCTGCTAAGCCACCTCCACCATCCTGTCGACCCAAGTGTGTTTAGTATATTGTATATACGCTCTCATGTATTTAATTATATATGTTACTAAGTGAACCCAGCATGCATCACACATATTATAATAACAAGCGTACCGTCTATTGTATTTACTGATTATCGTATTGTTATGTTTGAATAGACTTAATTACTTTAGTTGTTGTTGTTCTCTAATCAACCCATTTTCGTTATAGAAAGTAGAAAGGGTCCAATTGAAATTTTGAAATAGCAAATCGGCAAATCTCATCCTCAAACGGAGCTAGACTCAAAGAGAAAATTAAGGATGTCCAATTGGTTAATATTTGGGTTGTAAACAATCCGAGCTTTATTCGAATAGTTCAGGCTCGAGCTCGATAAGGCTCGGCTCGAATTCGAAAGTTTCGAGCTCGAGCCTCACTTAATATTCGACAACTCATTCGAGCCCGAACCTATTCGAATTGAAAGCTCGCGAGCTCGGCTTGTTAAATTATAATATTATTTAATTTATAAATTGTATTAAATAATAATAATATTTATTTATAATATATAATATATAAATAATATATTTTTTTAAAAATACAAAATTATCGAGCTTTTGAGCCGAGCTCGAATACTATAATTATTTATCGAATTGAGCTTGAGCCGAGCCTCGAAATAGCTAATCTAGCCGAGCCTCGCACGCATGGCTCGACTCAACCTCGATAACAACCCTAGTTAAAATACATTGAGATCGCTATTAAAAAATTTGAATAACTAGTAATATTTGAGTAAAGGCAAAATTAGTCAAATTCCAAATTCTTGGATTCGTAAATTTCCAGACATTTCTCTTCATTCGAGCGGCTTGCATGTATAATATTCGTATAGCCCTTTGCGTACTACACCATAAGGGTAATGACATATGACATTTTTTATTAAAATAAATGGGCCACATTTACCATATGTCAATACCTCTTGTGATTTGGTACACATAAGGATATACAAATTTGATTCACACAAACCTTTATGTCAATGATTACTTGATTGTTTAATTCGATCGGTAAGATATTTGCTTTTAATCAGTTGGAAATGATATTTTGAATATTAGAATTTTATCAAATTATTATTTATAACAATATTATCATTTAACTAGTTTCATCCCATTTTAAATACGTGGCGGCTTCCGGCGTAGGTGGAATGTATTCATTTTTTTCTTCTCACTCCTACCGCATCTGTTTGATGAAGACGCGGATATTATTCTAATAGGCTTATTTTCTTCTTCTGTACCTTCCATGTTTAAAACAAATTAGGAATTTAACACCCCACCCCACACATATGTAGTTTCATCGGACCCTTTTTAGTAATTAATGTAAAGAGGAAAAAATTAATTAAATAAAAAAATTATGCCAAGTCAATATCCCTAATTAAACCATACATAAATACGTTATGATAAAATTACTCTGGGAAAGTTAAGTATAATAAGATTGGATCTTAAACTTTGATTAGCTGATTATCATTTAGGGAAAAAAATAAAAAAACCAAAATTAACAGTAATGAAGAATTAAAATGAAAAAACAATAGTTAATTGAAGCAATTATAAAACTGATCTTAATTCTGTAAATTTAAGTAACCATTATGATTGGCTTAACATACATTGGGCATATGAAATCCATACATTCCTCCTTTAAGAGTTATATTCACA
Source organism: Lavandula angustifolia (assembly GCA_028984105.1). Classification (NCBI taxonomy): domain Eukaryota; kingdom Viridiplantae; phylum Streptophyta; class Magnoliopsida; order Lamiales; family Lamiaceae; genus Lavandula; species Lavandula angustifolia. The sequence continues at coordinate 11,766,557 of CM054802.1, read as the reverse complement.
GGCAAACTATAGATAGAGAGAGAGAGACATGACAGGGATGATGAATATTTGAAGTTGAATTTACAGTATTCTATCTAAAGTTGAGGATCTGTTAAATGCGGTTTCCTGATAGCAACTGAGTTTGAACCAGGGGTGGATCCAGGGATTTTCGGTTAGGGGGCAAAATTTATCGAGGCTTGAGTTATCTTTGTACGGGGGTTCGGGGCGGAACACATTTTTCTACTTAAATCTAATTATAGTTACTTCTTTATGGCTTATTTAAGGATTATATTCTTCTTTCATGAATAACTCATATATTTTTTATATTTATTCGAAAAACGTAGCACACAATCCTATTTTGACATCACTCTAAATTTAGTTAGATGAAATTATGAAGAATAACAATATCTAACTAAGGAATTAATAAGTATTTAAATGATAGTTTATTTATACTTCAAATATTCTTAATTTTATATCAATAAGTACATGAAAAAAGAAAACACAAACATAGTATATAAGAGGAGGCAAAATAATATACATAAGTCTTATAAAATTGCTCACGAAGAATCCGATGAATTAATGTCTCTGGAATAAAAAAGATTTTAATTTGTTATTCTCATAAATACTATATTTGGAGAAGTTTTACAACAAAATAAATAATTTTGTGATACTTAAAATACAAAAAAAAAATTCAATTCAAATTTTGAGGGGAGACAATTGTCTCTCCTTGGCTGTGTGTGCATCTGCCACTGGTTTGAACCTAATACCTAAATGGGATACAAGAAAATTAAAGAAACCCTAAAGACTTGATTATCCATCCTGAATCTAATCCGATTTCTTGATTATGAAGATTTTCAAACGGAATTCTTCACCATCTCCTTGGCGGTAGCCATGGACTTGAACTGAATCACCTTTCTTCAAATCGTTTTCCGCAAGCAGTTTGGCCCATTCATTTGTGAGAACGATGGCACCGGAAGCAGGCCACTTCTTCAAATGCAATGCGTATTCAACGCCTCCATCTCCATCCATAGCCGTTACCACCTCAAGAAAAATATCGTTTCTTTTAATCTCCACCTTCCTCCTCTCTTCGTCCGTCAGAACCGCCATGAGTCTCTGGGCGTCGGTTTTTGGGATGAGCAACCGAAGCTGAACGTTGGAAACATCCGAATTCTGTAGAACCTTCTCGAAGAAAAACAGGGGTGGGAGTGGGACAGGAGCGTCGATTCTCAGGCGGAGTTGGCGGTCGATACCGTGACGATACCACCAGCCCTCCACCGTATCGCCTTCTTTCCATCCGTTTTTAGCAACGAGTTGGCCCCATTTGTTACTAAGAATAATATCCCTTTCACCGCAGCTCATTTTACCCAAATGCAACTCGCACTCATCTCCACTCCGATCAGTCGTCGCCACCTTCAGAAAATAATCTTCCGCCTCTTGTTTTTCAGCTTCTGTCAAAGCCTCCATCACTTGTTCGCCATCTTCGATTACGAAATGACCTATTGAATGATCAGCGCCTATGAAACTCAGCTTCTCCTTGAACTGCAGAACCCGCACCGATTCTTGAATCTTTTCCTTTCCTTTCTCTCTCTTCTTCTGTTGATCGTCGTCATTTCTCTCCCTATTCATCATCGTCGTTGCTTCTCTTGGATCACTTTGACCTGCAGCTTTATCTCTTCTCATATTCTCGCTCATCTTCTTCTTCTTCAACTTCTTGATCGCCGCCTTCAAATCTTTTTCTGCGTCTTCAAGAATCAATTCTTGATATTAATTGCTAATTCAGCGTGTAAATGTGCATCTGACAAAGCAAAAGGGGAGGGTTTATCCTTTTTATACCTGTAGGTTGCAGAAGCTGGCATGCGGAACCAACAATTTCAAAATCGACTCTAGTTTCTTTTATCACAATCTATTAAAAAAACTACAATTGATTATAATTATAAAATCTTATGGGTTCTATTCTATATATTGCATTGCATGTAATCTAATCGCGTTTTTTGAATTGATCGATTTAATCGAGTAATTTTAATTAATAAAGTTTGATAATAAAACTATAAATATTATACTATTACTTTATTCAGAAACGGACAAATAAGTGATATTTCAATAGTCACGTTGTTGGAAAAATCTAAAATACATTGAATTAATTACCAATGGGTAAAGGAGAGTAGCCTTAAGTGATCATCCTCAGCCAAAAATAATAATAATAATTAATTAATTAATTAGTACAATTTACAAATCACACTTGGACTTAGAATGATAATACATTATCTGTGTTTAGCTTATGATCGAAGGACACAAGTTTGAAACTCAGCAACACCACCAAGTATAAGTTGTCATGGGCGGATCCAAGGGGGGAGCGGGTGGGTGCGACCGCCCCGAATTTTCGTGGCATTACTACGAATTTTCGTTTATTTCGAGTAATTTATATGTTTGTCCCACGTAATTTTTTGAATTCGCACTCAAATTTTTATATTTATTATCCTAAACTAAAGTAACAATGAAGAATTAGTGTTAATGTGACTAAAAACTTCTAAAAATATTTAAAAAAGTATATTAAGTGTAACTTATTTTAGTGACAATGTTTAATTTAGAGTTATAGGCATCTATTTTAATGGAGTTACATATATAACTTTATGCAATTAATATATTATGTTTCATTTTTTTAATTACTTATTGATCTAAAATTAACAAGTATAAATAAACTATCATTCAAATACTTAATTAACTCCTAAGCTAGATATTGTTAGTCTTCATAATTTTCTTCAACTAAATTTAGACTGACAAAATAATATTGTGTACGATATTTTTCGAATAAATATGAAGAATATAACGCTTATTTATGGAAGAAGAATATAATACTTTAAATAAGCCAAAAAGAGTAAGTATAATTAGACTTATGTAAAAAAATGTCCTAAAAATTTTCTGGGGCTCCGCCCGAACCCCGAAAGTATCATACACCGATAAATTTCTTGCCCCCTAACCAAAAATTCTCGGATCCAGCCCCGTAAGTTGTCATGTGTGTTAGCAGAGGATGGTTTGCCTCTCTTATATAATTTGCATATTATTACACACAACTCTAGTTTACGGGTGTGCACTTTGATAAATGAGATAATTTTGCTGACAGAAAAAAATATATGAATTGTATTAACACTTAATATTTAACGTGAGATATCAACGAATTTCGTACTCAAACCACAAAAAATTTACTGATATATGTCAGGTAATTACTATTTTGTGCATAATTACTTCTAGCTGTCGCATAGTTATTATATTCTTGTATGTTTATTGCTTTAATTAGTATTAATCAAATTTATTATAAAGAAGCTTATCCTGCCGCTCACGCTATAGCTAGTTATTCTTCTTCTCTTTAGCTATAATATTTCTTGATCATAATTAATTAATGTTTGAGTTTATTTATATAAAAGGGAAGTTGTATATATATGGTAATTTAATTGATACATGAACTCTAAAGAAAAACTAAAGTAGGAAATATCTAAGATTCAAAACATAAATTAAAAATAAATAAATGAGAAATCATATATCACCGTCAAGTATGCATGTGTAGAAATCATATGATCGGCGATTAGGCTTTTTACTAACGTCAATAATGGAAATATCCGGTCTTGTTAATTCAATAGCGACTCTATTTTCGTTGCGTGTGATTGGGTAAATTCACTCATATGTAAATCATATCAAAACTATAATCATATGTGATCTTCTCATGGCTAGTGTTTCTCTCTCTCTCTCTTTTTCTTTTTTTTAAAATTTTCTGTTCATTTTGCTTATAAACTCATTACAATACAAAAAATATCATCTTTGTCAATCTCGGAGACGTTAGATCAAACAAGGTTCAATAATTTTAATTTCTATATTAATTATAGAAAATAGATCATATGAGAACTAGCCGTACTATTGGTGTTAACAATCTACACCCTTCATCACTTATTGGACGGCTTGGTCCCATGATGCTCTACAGGACATATATTTTTTGTACATAAAGTGTAATAATGTAATGTTCTTGATTTTATACATATAAAATATAAGAAATATGTATAGGGCATGGAGAAAGTATTGTAGTTTTCATTGAACTAATAATTTTTACGGGAACTGCACCCGATATCTATTCATCTAAAGTTTATAGTTTTCTTATGTATATGTATTGATTTACTAATCTAGATCAAATTTTATAATTGTAACAAGATTTCTGAATTAAAAGGCAAGCAAAAATAATTGGAAATGTGCATATGAAATCTATATATTCAATGTATTTGAAACCATAAAATTAATATTTAAACTTCAACAATCTAAAAACCGAAAGACAAATTAATACATTGAAAATCGCACATGCACGGCGGAAGAAACGTACAGATAAATAAAAGCGGGAAGATGATGAAAGGGTGTGTGTATCAAATTAAAAAAGTGAAGGTGTAGGCCTTTCTAAAGTTTTTAACAATATAGGATTTTAAAATTTAAAATTTTAAAATATTTTTAATTCAGTTTAGCTCGATTCACCGATGGTAAAACAAACAACTGAACTCTTAATTGAATTTTTTTGTTATATATATATATATATATATATATATATATATATATATATATATATAATTCGGCTCAATTTGGTAGGTTAGCTAACCCAATCGACAACCCAATGTTTAGAAGAACAAAGTTAGTTAGGATTTTGGACTCAATAAGTTAATTCTTTTATTCACAAGATATATATTATGATTTTCCTAGTAATTAAATAAATAACAAAATAAACATAATACTTATTCGAAGTTTTAATATGGACACCAGACACGGCCTAGTGAGTTTTATGGACATAATTATTTGGCAGGTTTTATTTACGCTCAATAACATTTTTATTGTGTGAGTTTTGAGTTAGTTTTATCGTTAATTAAAGTTTTATTTTAACTAAAACTCGACTAACCTCTTAAGGAGCGAGTCAAATAATGTGGAACATTGTGTGTAAAAATTAGAATTTTCCGAGTATTCTTAATTAATAACTTTTTGTATTTACTTATTACATTTCTATTCGCTTTAATTGGAAAACTAAACCTATAAACACTCCAATTCTTCAGCTAACGCTAGCTGCTACCGGCGACCGAAATCTTCCTAACAAAAAGTATTCCAATAGTAATATTTTATAATTTGAACATTTCTCAATGTCGCATCCTTCTTGGAGAAGATTAATAATCATATTCTATGCAAAATATATACATATCCACGCTAATACCTATTAACATAAACTAATTAGGGGTCCATAATATAAACTTATAAATAAATTAGGGGTCCATAATATACACTTATTATATAGATACAGTGGCACTTCTTCCTTTGTAAATATTCATTTGATTTTATACATGTTTTAAAACAATCGCGTAAACACACAATCTTTTTATTTATTAAATTGTTTTCGGCATCTTTGTACGTGGTTTGATACATGACTTTTCAAATTCATTTATTACTTAAATAATAGACGTCATTTTTATTCCAAAACGACATTATTACCTTTGATAATCAAATCCCCAAAGTTTTCGTCGTTGTGCAATATTAACAAATTGAAAGATCGTGTATTTATGTGCGTGTTTGGAAAATCATGTTTAGGAATTTATTCGAAATTCGTATGTTTACATGGTTATAACCCTTTATCTAATAACACAAGTTCAGGAATACTTTTTCTTGGTGATATTCATTGGCCTCTTTTGCCTTTCAACTCCAAAATGAGAAAACAATGCAAGTAACATCTAAGAATCTCCGACAAGAAAAATAGACAAAATTAACTAATGTTGAAGTACATTAAATGATGGAAAGTATTAAGTTAGCCATAAAGAAATAACATAAATACTAGTAGATAAATCAGAGAGAAACAAAAAGAAGTAGACAAAGTAGGTAAACTATAACTTCTAATGAGAAGAGAAACCAGAGATCAGCTATTATTAACTTTCAACAACAAAATGGGGTTATTAAAATTCATAAAATGCACAACTACGTTATTGCAAAAAAGTTGGTGACACGTTAAATCTGAATGCACGTGATAGCATATACGAGTATATAGCAACTATATCCTACTAACAACCAGTAAATCATCTGATGAATCAGTAGCAATCAAAAAATCTAACAAGTGCAATCAAAGGGATTCACACTCTTCAGGCCTAACACATCAAAATAATCAATGTCTCATCACCTCCAACATCAAGGACAGGCTACTACAGTTACTCAATGTGAAAGGGTATATACTAATCACTTTTTTTGGATTATATTCAGTTCATCAAAGGAAAAACATACATATCAAGACCATCGCAACCACACATCACCCATCCTTAACCTCCCAATAGTTTCATACAATCATGATCCATGAATCCCAGGACAATCAGAAGAAGTGAATTTTACAGTTCCACAAGCGCACATTGACACAAAATTAAACCTCTTTCCGAGTTATAAATCCCCCAAAAGGCCAATTTCATTTAGACGATTCTCCCTAACCCTACAATTAAATTGGAAACAAAAAATTTGTCCTAAATCCTTGAATTACCATGGAATAACACCTAAGATAAGAAGCAAAAGCTGGAAAATAACAGAAATGATAAAATCCAACAGAAATTTACCAGCAATAGAGGCTGAAAGGCTGCGAAAACAAAAACAGCAATACGAACATCTCTCTCTCTCTCCTCTCGCGATTGAGCCAAACAAGAACAGTTGGCTAATCAGCGTGCCAAACCCAGTTTGTTCATACTGCAACGAAACAACTGCACAATTTCTTTATTTACGTATCGGTCCCTTAAAAGTCTGGATAATACGGATCTAACCTCGTTTTGTACAACAAACCCGTTTCCACAACCATTTTTGGGGGTATTTTTGTAAATTTATAATATCTTGTAAATCACTAGGTTTGTAAAACGTACTTGTTTTTCTTTTTTTTATTAGAATTTTGGATTATGCTCTTTTTTATTCTATATACAATTTAGTGAAGAAAATCAATGTAATTGTTATTATTATTATTATTATTTTTTATTCGTGGAACCCGCCGCTATTTTCGATCGCCCACTGGATAAATCCCGCTTCGCTGAACCACGCGAGGAGAGTTCAACCACCTGGGACTAACCATAGGTGACAGACAACACATAATGGTTCCAGTGAGATTTGAACCTGCGAACCTATCGGTCCCAGCCTACCCACCTTCACCACTACGTCATCCAAGGGGACAATGTAATTATTTTTTTGAGAGTAACAATGAAGTTGCACCTTCTCGTGTTTGCTTATTTTGTGGTGCATATATATATTACTGTTTTTGCATGGATTATAGTTTTATTTGATTTTTCAATGGTGGTTTTGATTTTCAAAAGCAGGGACCTATATCTATAATTACTAGGCGGGGTTTGAATATTGCAGTTGACAAAATTAGAATTTTTTAGTCGGAAGGTCGAAATAGACGTAATAAAGAAATTTTGCCCATCGTAGGATCGAATGAAGTGGAAAAGAAAAGATAGAACAAAGAATCTCAACCCCTACAAAGACGAAATTCCGACACCCCTAAGTTCCATCCCTGTAATACCTAAACATGTTCAGACATAATACCTAGGAATGGTGCCTTAATCTTTTATTATATTATAATGTTATGTGATCATTCTACTGTGCACACATTCTTTTGATATATGTTTGAAATTTATGTCCTTATTTGTCCCCATCTTACCCTTTTGAAGATTACCTAATTCAGATGATTTTGAACGTATAGTTTTGTTCGAAGTGTTTCTATCTCTATTCGTTAAAAACTACTTCACATATTACTCATACTCAATAGATCCAGCCTTCTCATGAGAGCAAATGTTCATTAGTTATATTTCATCAATTCAGTTAAAGTGTATATACTGATCTATTCCTACCATAACACCTAAAAATTGATCTAATTTTTTTTTGGTAAAACTCACCAAATTAACCCCACTACATCCAAAGAGTTTATGGATCTAAAGTACAAATCTGCATACATTCATTGTAAATTACTCCCTCCGTCCCACCAATCTCGCAAACATTGTGTCGCGCACGTATTTTAAGATAGTGGATTTAAAGCGTAAAATAATGAGTGTAAATGTATAAAGTTAAAAAATAGTTGGTCAATTTGTTTAAGTGAATGTGATCAATTCATTTTCTTCCATTTTAGGTAATGTTGAAAGATTGGTGGGATGCACCGGAAAGGAAATGTTGAAAGATGTGGTGGGACGGAGAAGATCTTTTAAAGACCTTAGTCGAATATTCTTTCATGTTTATGTTATATATGTCTTGTATCACTCAAACATTATGGTTATGCATAGGTTAAGTTTTGAAAAAAGCAAACTAAACATTTTACTTATCATTATATCTCCATACACAATATAATTGCATATTAATTATTGGGGTACTCTTCATATATAATTTATACACAGCATAATTATAACTTAATTGATATAAAAAAAATTGCCAGTCCCATAGCTGAAATCCTATATCTCTTCATTCTATCGCAAAATCAATGATGTATTCGAGTCTGAATCGAACTGCAACGATCCGTCGAGCGATTATGTGGGAATCTTCTGTAACAAGCCTTCGGTCAACAACAAAGAATTATTGATTGAATTGCTTCAACCGAAAGATTGTAACTTGTAAATTGAACTACTGGAAAATTGATTAAAGATGAGAGACGAGAGGAGAGGTAGAGTTGAGAGAGAGAGAATTATAAAATAGCTTTTTGATAAAATTCATAAGCAGTAGCCGGGTTTATATAAGTTCCGACTCAAAACCTAATTACTTAAAATACCTAATAATTTAATTAATGTTTTAATAAAAAACTAATGTGGAAATTTAGATAATAAATATGGTAACTCGTGGAAAGCATCCCAGACGTCCACGTGCATCTTCTCTTTTTATCTTTCCATCCTAGCCACTGAAATTATTAACTGCGTGGATTGTCTTTGCCTTTATCGTTTGGAAGAGCTTTTATAAGTAGTTTTTAGTAGCTTATGCTTAAAGTTGCTTAAAGTTGTTGTTAAGCAAAAGTTGTTGGTGTTTGCAATATTAGAAAAAAAACAGCTTAATTTAAAAAAAAAACAGTTTTGCAAACATTCTTATAAGTTGCTTTTCAATTTTTTTTTACTTCTACTTTTAAAAAACACCCTCAAATCAGCTTATGGTCTACTTATTCTGACTTATTTTAAACTTCAGAAAAACAGAAGCTTTAATTCCAAACATTAAAAAAAATATTTCTACAGTGAAAAGCCCAAAAACAATTTATTTAAGCTATTACAAACACAACCTTATATCTGAATACTTCTTCTCGAAACTATCTGAGCTCCTACATTTCACTTTCTTCAGATCCATTCCAGACGATTTTCTTCTCTTCAAATCTGTTTCCTTCAATCTTCCTTCTTCTGATGAAATGGCGATTTTACCGGTCTTCTCTTCCGGATCTGTGTCTTGCGATGTTACGGGTGTGACATCTTCATACAGTCCAGCTGTTGATTTTCGATTTTTCTTCACATTTGGCAATGCCAATCGACAAATCAGATGCGCCAATCGACAAATCAGATGCTTTTCCCCAAAACCCAGATTCGATGTCGCGGGCATAAGAGAGCCGGATGATGCGGTTGCTTTGTTTCGAGAAATGGTCAGATCTCGGCCCCTCCCTTCTGCTTCTGTATTTGCAAAATTGTTGAATACTGTCGTAAAGATGAAACATTACTCTCTTGCGCTTTCATTGTTCGACGAAATGCTTCAACGAGAAGTTCGTATAGATGAATACATCTTGACTGTTGCGGTCAATTGCTTTTGCCGACTTAATCGAGTTGATTTAGGGTTTGCAATTTTAGGCAGCTTTTTCAAGCGTGGATACCAACCAAATGTGGTTACCTTCAGCACCCTCATGAAAGGGCTTTTCCTTGCAAGGAAGGGAGTTGAAGCAGAAATCTTATTTAAGAAGTTGTGGAGAGAAAAACAATACGAGTTGAATGAAATTACATATTCTACGGTGATAGATGGATTGTGCAAAGCTGGGCGTACTCTCACGGCGTATCATTTGCTAAACAATACGAGTTGAATGAAATTACATATTCTACTGTGATAGATGGATTGTGCAAAGCTGGGCGTACTCTCACGGCGTATCATTTGCTGAACTTGTTGGAGAAAGAAAGATGCAAACTAGATATTTATAGTTATAACTCGTTAATTGACAGTCTTTGCAATGAAGGAATGATTGATGAAGCCCTTCAACTCTTCTCCAACTTGACGGAGAAGGGTGTTTCACCTGATGTCATAACATACAATTCAATGATTCAGGGCTTATGCAACTCTAGCAGATGGAAAGAGGTTGAAGACTTATTAAAGTTAATGACAGCTCGTGAGATCTCTCCGAATGTGGTTACTTTTAGTATTTTAGTAGATGCTTATTGTAAAGATGGAATGTTGAAAGAGGCCAAGAATGTTATAAAAATTATGAAGCGAGTCGGTGTTAAACCCGACATAGTCACTTACAACACATTGATAGATGGATATAGTCTGCAAGGACATGTGGATGAAGCTAGAAGATTGCTTGATTCAGCAGTGGAATCGGGCCTTAAGCCTGATATTGTCAGCTACAATAGCTTGATGAATGGGTATTGCAGAAAAGGGAAAGTGGATGATGCTTTGCATCTATTTGTGGTAATCCCTTACAAAGGGTTAGAGCATTCTGTGATCTCTTACAGTACCATGTTACAGGGATTATTTCGAGTCGGGAGATGCAATGATGGCTTGAAGCTTTTCAAAGAAATGCAAGCTCAAGCAATTTCTCCTAATATAAGGACTTACAATATCCTATTGTACGGCCTGTGCACAAATCATCATGTTTTTGAAGCATTCTCATTCCTACATATGATGGAAGAAAATGGTGTCTTTCCCAACATAGTCACTTATAATATCCTTATTCATGGGTTTTGCAAGTATAAAAGACTTGACAAAGCCATGAGTCTCTTCAATGAGCTCTCATCCAAAGGCTTGGAGCCCAACACAGAAACATTTAATATTCTTATGGATGCACATTGTCCAGAAGGGCAAATGGATGAGGCTAAGGATTTACTTTTGAAAATGGAAGAATCTGGTTGTTCTCCGGATCGTGGGATATACAACTTATTTGTAAAGGGTTTTCTCATAAACAATGAGCTGGAGCGTGCAATTCCACTCTTGGAAGAGATGGTCACAAGAGGCTTTTTATTGGATGCTGCCACTTTCCAGATGCTGCTCGGCTATCTACGTCTACAAGGTAGAGATAGTCTTCTCTTTAATATCGTTAAAAAACTTGTCCCAAAGAATATATTTTAGTTTTTATATTGATGAAGGTGGTGTTCATTAGGGAAGAAGAAGAAGGTAGAGATATTGATATATGTTGGTAGCGTAATATTTTTTTCCTCTTGGATGAGGGGCTGCTCACGTTTATTATCACTTTCCTCATTCCACCGATATTTATGCAACAATTTTCCCATAAAGTCCCCAAATTATGTTTTTTGTGTAGATGAATTGGTACCTAATAGTATTTTTTTTTAATTAATTGGTTCTCAAACTATGTTAGTTTCGATGAATTAAACTTTCCTACGGATTCTCCGTTAGTTGACGATTTGTCAACAACTAGAAAAGGAAACTTTTAAGAAGGTATGGGAAGAATTTAATGGTAAGATGCGGAAGATATGTTATGGGTGTGAGCTTGGGATGCTTGTTCGAGAAAATATTGTGAGGGTCAATGAGGGAGAGATACCATGTTGATCCTCAAGAGCTTTTCTCATTGATAACAATCCTAGTCGTGTTGTACCAAGTTCACGTAAAGTAGGATTCCAGGTATAGAATTTGTGTTAATTAAATTTCTTTGAATTTTAGTATTTTGTTGTATTATTTGCAGAAAATATATACTTAATTCATTAACAGGCTAGTTCATGTGCTCAAGGATCTTCTTCGGCTAGTAATTGTAGCAGTCATGATGCGTTACTATTACTAGAATTGTTTTGATCTCCCATGTTAGTATAATCTGGTTAATATTACTTGAGTTGTTTTGAAGAACCATTAGTGTTAACCTGAAATACATACAATGTTGATGCATTTAAGGATTTTAGGAACTTATGTTGTTGGCAAATTGAGTCAATTGGGTATCGTTTCTATACAATTAGGTATCATATAAATAATTAAATTAGCATATTTTAATATTCATTCAATTAGCGACACTTTTATCAGGAAAAAAGGATGCATGTATTCTTTAATATGTTTGAGCTTTGGAGGCACAAATAACGGCATAAACAAATAATTGCAACAGTTTAACGACACTTTTTGAAAAGTGTCGTTAATGCTAAATTGGCGGCAATTTTAGTGGCATTTGTAATATTTGCCGCCAGTTAGTCGCATTTTCGTGTTCGACACACGAAACTTTTCCCGATGCCAAAAATAGCGGCACTTTTAACGGCATTTAAAAGTGCCCCTGAAAAGTCAAACAATGTGGCGCAAAAATCTTATTTTCCTGTAATGCAAAGATATGAATGGTGCATATTACTTCTTATTTCTTATTTTCAGGAGTCTTTCTACATAATCCGTTACATATTATGTTCAACTACTAGCTTGTGAGCCACGCTAACTTGATGTGGGATTTGGTGTAATAATTTTTAAGGAACACGTGGGTTTTTTTAAATGCAATAAAACTAACACTAATTTCTCTATAACTAATAGTTCAAATATGAATTCTAGGTCATGTATATAATTCTCCCTAGTTCCCTCTTCCCTCTTTCAGATAAAGAAGAAGACCTAATAACCTACATACCAGGAGCGGAATCAATCAAAACGAGACCTAATGTCGTACGTCCAATACCCACACATGATCCCAAGGCTAAGTCAAGTTGTAGAGAAAGGATTCAATCAAGTCAAAGGAGCTGATTTCATCATATGCAACACAATCGAAGAACTGAAATCTCAAACCCTCTTGGCTCTAAATCGAACTCACCCCACTTTCGCCCTCGGTCCGATCAACTTCTACGATGAAAGCACCTTCAATGTCTCCTGAAGCCTCAAACAAAGTGCACCACATGGCTGAAATCTAAGCCCCACAGCTCAGTTCTATACATTTTCTTTGGTAGCATTATAATGAGTAATAAAATAGAAACTGCAGAGTTTCTTCATGGGCTCATTTGTGTTGAGTGTAGCATATGAAGATCATAATTAATGACTTAAATCCTTTATAAATAAATTGAGTATTATCCCACATCGGAGAATTAATGAAGATCATCATTAATTTCACCTATAAATAAATAGACTCTCTTTTTTAATGTAATACTCGATACTATGTTGTTTTTTAAATTTATTTATGATTTTAAATTAAATTAGATTTTATTCACTTTGTTAGAAAGATAAAATTAACTAATGTTAATTTTTGTCCATTGAAATCATCACTATTGTTTCTCAACCACCGAGAAGTCCCACATACACTACAAGATTCTTCGGCCTCTTTTCCATCCCAGTACAACATGCAATCATTAGGACAAGCTTGTATCTTGTCAAAACCTAAACCAACTCTTTCATGAACTTTTTAAGTTCATTAGTTGACTTAGGAATATTTGCATCCGAAGGAAGTAAGTCTATCAGAAACTCAAACAACATATCAAAGGACTTACTACTCCATCCATTAATACACTTCATATGAAATAAATGTATCATACAACTTCGAAAATCTTGTGCATCCTGAATATACTTCTTGGTCCGTATCTTGGAGTAAATTTTAAAACTTGGTTGCCTCCAGATTATGTTCTTGATTTTCAAAATCTTCAATGTTTTCCTCAACGAAATCTGAGCTCGATTTTTCAAAATTTTGAAGTTGTGGACTATCTTCACAATGCCTTCCAAATGCGTTCCTTAACATCCCACTCATGTTATCACGTAGGGGCTCTTCATGCAGTTGTTGAGATGAACCACTACCACTACATGTCTCTCCATGGAAAAACCACTTTACATACCCCGGAATAAAGCCTTGACATATCAAGTGTGCCCGCACATCTTCATGTGTGTGTGAATATCGGTTAGCACACTTCTTGCAAGGGCATAGTATTTTTCCGCAATCAGAAGTTGTCTCAAAAGCAAACTCAAGAAATCGTTCAACACCTTGACGATATTCTTCACTCAATCTAGACTTTTTCATCCAACCCTTATCCATTTTGTAGTATATCTAACATTATCAATGAATAGTGTAATACTGATGCTATTGTATGCATAAACACATAGAATGGAATATGCACATAGGAGGAGGATGGAAGAGTAGGGATTTGACTAATTAACTAGGTCTATTTCAGGGCCTTATTCAAGAACGGGGAGTTCATTGTCTACGAGCATCTACAACAGTATGATAGAGTGGAAACCCTATTTTCTTGTAGTGTACATAATGTGAAATTGCATAGTTCCAATCAATATGAAATGTTAATATGCACATAGTTCTTGCCTCCTACAGTTTAAGAACTAAAGTGGTTAACAAGAACAAAAATCTCAAGAGAGAAACGTATGAACATAATAAAAATAACAATTAGCTAGTTATTGACAAATTCCCTTGAATGAGAATCAGATCTCTATATCATATATCAAACCAGTTTTCTTGAATGTGTTTCTTTTAACAATATACACATCAATGGAGCTTTGTTTAAGCTTTAAAGAAACACGGAAAGTGTCATGAAAAATCTTAGTGAGTTGCAATTAACCATGAAAAGATAAGCAATTGGGAACCAAACCACAATTAACAAAACCCCCCAAATGATGATCCACTCTATTTCTCGACTTAATTGAAAAGGAATAAAAATAATGTTGGAAAAAATCGTTTATATATATATTATTTATATATATTATGGAAATTCAATTAGCATTAAATGCTAATTTGACTTGGGCAAAATTCAGCCCTTTTCGATCGCAATTTCGAGCCTCGATATTTATCCGATTAATGTTTTGAGATATATGACGTCGATCTACGTTTCGAGTAGATAATTATAGTGTGCTTAATTTCTCGATTCCGATTTTCGGTGAGTGAGAAATAGTGGCTCGAAGTTTGGGGGGACAAAACTAATATGTTACCTAAAGTGGAGAAACTTACCTTATTCGGGTTTTGGAGAGTTATTACATTAATCATGTCCCACATCGATTAATGAATAATGTTTTGTGTGGTATTTAACTCTCTACAATATTGTAGAAGATAACTAAGTGACATGTGGTGGGCTTGGGCCACACATGCTCATGCGCGCGAGCCTTTTCGCCGACCGCCTCACACGCGGCGCGGCGCGCGCGCCGGGCGCCGCACCGCGCCCGCGCCTCGCGCCCCGCGCCCGGCTCCGATTCCGGTCCGTGGACTTGGACTTGGACTTGGACTTGGATCTTGGCAATTGGGTCCTTTGGGTCGGGTGCCGGGTCGGGTGCCGGGTCGGGCGGTGCGGGACCGGGCCGCACTTTGGATTCCTCTCCGTGGTGCACCGCACCCGCTACACCGTAGTAGTACTTTTGGGAAGGATCCGGAAGCCACCCTTCCATCTCTCCACTCCTCCACTCCCCGGACACGTCGCGCGTGCCTTAATTGGCAGGAGTTACCAACACCCTTTCACCTGGGGGCAAGCAGCCTCATAAATAGGCGGAGTGTTCGGCCTTCATTTCATCACACCAACACTTGCAACAACAAAGCTTCCATACAAAGCGTGCATTCCATTCTTAGCTCTTAGCTCATCTTAGCTGCTCTTAGCTCAAGTCCAGCCGCTTCGTCCTCGCCGGAAAGTCCTTCGCCGGAGCTCAAAGATCTCGCGGTGCTGCAATCCTTGAGACGTCGTCGTTTCATCTTTGGGGACGAAACGCCACAACCGAGAGCACTACCGGGGCGTTTTTCGTCTTGCGGAGAGAGGCCCTCCTCGACTCGACGGTTTTCTCCTTTTGTTGTTTTAATTCATTTTGTTATTTAATAGTTTACTTGTAATAGCAGTTTATAATACCAACAATCGCAAGACGAAAAAAACGAACTATATCTGCTTCAAGTAAACTAAGAAGATGTCTTCCTCAAGTGCTGCTTTCTCCGATGCTACCGCCGCCGCTGCTTCTGCCGCCGCCACCAACCCCGCTGTATCTGACGTCATTGCCTCCTCCGGCAACACTGTTCCACCGACGTCTGTCCCTACACCTGCTCCGGCCTTTGCTAATCCAACCCTAGCTGCCATTTCCGCCGCTACCGACGCCAGGATAGCACTTAACCGTGCTAATGCCGCTCACACGGCATTCAACTTCACTGCTATGTCCTCTGCCTTGCAGAGCAACGTCCCATTTGGGAGTGTGAACCACCATGGAGTGGTGGGGGGTTCGAACCCAACCCTGACGGCACCTCTGCACTCGTCTAGAGTGCTGCCCGCTGCTGAGAAGCCGGCCAAGTTTGGTGGAGCCGACTTCAAGAGGTGGCAACAGAAGATGTTGTTCTACCTGACGACATTAGGGTTTACAACCGTGCTGATGGAGAATGCTCCCCGCCCCTCCAAGTGAAAACGAAGAGAACCCCGGAAGTCCGCATAGCCTATGATAATTGGCTAACTTCCGACTACTTTTGTAAAAACTTCTTGCTTAGTGGACTAGATGATAGTCTGTACAGTGTATATGCAAATGTAAAGACCTCCAAGGCAATATGGGAGGCACTTGAAAGAAAATACTGTACTGACGATGCAGGTACCAAGAAGTTTGTAGTCGCCAAGTTCTTGGACTACAAAATGGTGGACTCTCGACCGGACCATGGACCAAGTGCAAGAGTTCCAACTCATTGTCCATGATGTCCACGCCGAAGGTATGCTTTTGCGTATGCTTTTATCGTGGCAACCGTAATTGAGAAGCTTCCCCCGAGCCGGGAAGGACTTCAAGAGCTACTTGAAGCACAAGCGAAAGGAAATGGCGCTTGAGGACCTTGTGGTCAAGCTCCGCATCGAGACCGACATGAGGACTCGAGATGGGAAGCGGCAAAACACCCGTGGAGCCAAGAGTCAACCTTGCCGAGAAAGGTGGCAACTCCAACAATGCTAAGAGAGGGCGTCCAAACAAAGAACCCCAAAGGGAAGGGCAAGGTGCAATCCCGCAAGTTTGAAGGGGACTGCTACAAGCGTGGCAAATCCGGCCACATGTCCAAGGACCGCCGAAAGCCGAAGAAGAAGAGGGCTCGTCCAAGCCAATATGTTGGAGATTGACTCTCCGAAGCCGACCTTGCGGCCGTGGTCACCGAAGAAGCTAACGCCGTGGAGAATGAGGGGAAGTGGTATATTGATACCGCCGCCACGGCACATGTTTGTGGTGACCGAGCCGCTTCACCAAGTACAAGAGCTGCCAAGGGAGGAAGCTCAATATGGATAATCAAGCCTCGTCTGAGGTGGTTGGTTATGGTACTGTGGTGCTAAGGTTGAGCTCCGGCAAGAACCTTACTCTGGGTGAGGTGCTGCATGTCCCCGATATCCGGAAGAATCTTGTGTCCGGCTCTGTACTAGTCAAGAGAGGGTTTAGACTAGTTTTTGAGTCGGATAAATTTATCCTGACTAAATTTGGTATGTTCTTAGGAAAAGGTTACCTGTCTGAGGGCCTTTTCAAGTTATCTGTAATGGCACTGCGCCAAGAGCCCGTAGAGGCGAAAAATAATGAAAATGAAGCTACTTCCTCTTACTTGCTTGAGTGTTCCGATTTATGGCATTCTAGATTAGGACATGTTAATCTAAATGCTATAAAAAGATTAGTTAATCTCGATCTACTTAAAGTAAATGAGTTTAACAAAACCAAGTGTGAAGTTTGTGTTGAAGCAAAATTGGCTAAGCAGCCATTTCATTCTGTAGAAAGGAACACAAAACCTCTAGAACTCATTCATACTGACGTATGTGACTTGAAGTTTGTACAAACTAGAGGTGGGAAAAAGTATTTTATTACTTTTATTGATGATCGCACCAAGTATTGTACTCTTTATCTTTTAAGGAGTAAAGATGAGGCGATTGAAGCTTTTTCTAACTTCAAAGCGTAAGCCGAAAACCAACTTGATTGTAAAATCAAAATGGTACGAAGTGATAGAGGTGGAGAATATGTAGCTCCTTTTGAAGAGTTGGGTAAGACAAGTGGTATTATTCATCAAACCACCGCCCCCTATTCGCCTCAATCAAATGGTGTAGCCGAAAGGAAGAACCGAACTCTAAAGGAGATGATGAATGCTTTGTTGATAAGTTCTGGACTGCCCCGCAACATGTGGGGAAGCCGTCTTGACGGCTAACTACTTATTAAACAAAATACCTCTAAAAGGTAGAGATGTAACTCCTTACGAAGTTGTGGAAAGGAAGGAAACCTTCCTATAAATACCTCAAAGTGTGGGGGTGTTTGGCTAAGGTAGAAGTGCCTTTGCCGAAGCAAGTTACAATCGGACCTAAGACCATCGATTGTATCTTTATAGGATATGCACTGAATAGTAGTGCATATCGATTTGTCATTCATAAGTCTGGCCGTGCCCGATATGAATGTTGGAACTACTATTGAGTCAAGGAATGCTATATTCTTTGAACATGTATATCCTTGTAAGAAGGATGATAAAATTGAGTCAAACTCTAGTGGTGAAGCAAGAGAAGTTGCTAGTAGTTCTAGAAATGTGGGGGTAGAACCCGATACACGTAAAAGGCAAGCTGTCGATCTTGAAACTTTAGAACCAAGACGTAGCACTAGAGCAAGAGTTGCTAAGGACTTTGGTCCTGATTATGTTGTCTTTCTTTTTGGATGAAGAGCCGCGGTCTATAAAAGAAGCTCTTTCTAGACCCGATGGCCCACTTTGGCAAGAAGCTGTCCAAAGTGAAATTGATTCCATTATGCAGAATCACACTTGGGTCTTAGCAGACTTACCCGAAGGTTGCAAGGCCTTAGGATGTAAATGGATCCTAAAAAGAAAGTATAAGGCAGATGGGTCAATTGATAAGTATAAAGCTCGTTTAGTGGTTAAAGGCTTTAAGCAAATTGAAGGATATGACTTCTTCGATACTTATTCGCCTGTAACGAGGATTACGTCTATCCGTGTGCTTCTCGCGATTGCTGCTTTGCACAATCTTGAGATTCACCAAATGGACGTGAAAACAGCCTTTCTAAATGGAGATTTAGAAGAGGAAATTTATATGGAACAACTTGAAGGGTTCGTTGTACTCGGTCAAGAGCGAAAGGTATGTAAGTTGGTGAAATCCCTATATTGGTTAAAACAAGCACCATTACAATGGCACTTGAAATTCGACGAGGCTATGTTGTCGAATGGCTTTAAGATTAATGAATGTGACAAGTGTGTTTACATAAAGAATACAAAGAATGGCTTTGTAATTGTTTGTCTTTATGTAGACGACATGTTAATTATGGGACAAAACCTTCAAGTCATAAATGACACCAAGCGTATGCTTAAAAGAAATTTCGATATGAAAGATATGGGAGTTGCCGATGTTATTCTTGGAGTAAAGATACAAAGAACTCCTAAAGGGATTGTTTTGTCTCAATCTCATTATATTGAGAAAGTACTTAAGAGGTTTAATGCCTTTGATAGTGCGCCGGCAAAGACTCCTCTAGAAGTTAATGTTCACTTGAGCAAGAATAGGGGTGATCCTGTTGCTCAAGAGGATTATGCTAGAGTCATTGGTTGTCTTATGTACATCACGAATTGTACGAGGCCCGATCTAGCTTGTCCCAGGTGAACAAGCGGAGTCGCTATACTAGTAATCCTAGTAGAGAACATTGGAAATCTCTTGTAAGAGTTCTGAGGTATTTGAAATACACTCTTAACTTTGGGCTGCACTACTCGCGACATCCCCTAGTACTTGAAGGGTACTGTGATGCAAATTGGATATCCGACACTAAAGACTCGTTGTCAACTAGTGGTTATGTGTTCACTATAGGGGGGAGGAGTCGTGTCGTGGAAATCCACGAAACAGACGTGCATTGCCAGATCCACCATGGAATCTGAATTTATTGCTTTAGATAAAGCCGGTGAGGAAGCCGAATGGCTCCGTAATTTTCTTGAAGATATTCCATGTTGGACGAAACCCGTGCCACCTGTGATGATTCACTGTGATAGCCAAGCAACTATTGGGTAGGGCCAAGAGTGGGTTGTATAATGGTAAGTCGAGACATATTCGTCGTCGACATAATACCGTAAGACATTTGATCACGAGTGGGGTTATCTCTCGTAGACTATGTCAAGTCTATAGATAACCTAGCGGATCCGCTTACTAAAAGTTTGAATCGAGATCAAATGTATAAGCTCGTAGCGGGAATGGGAGTTAAATCCACAAATTAAAGACGATTATAGTGGATACCCAACCTTGTAGATTGGAGATCCCATGAACTTGGTTCAATGGGAAAACTAAGCTATATGAGTCTGTTGATACCACACTCAAATAGTCTATTCCCTAAAAGAGCTCGAGAGTGTTGGTGACCTGTCAAGTGGTGAGGTTAAGTCTTTGACTTTTAATGATTCTTGGATGCCTTGAGAAGGTGGAGTATGACAGGATACTCGAGTAAGAATCACCTATGTAAGTGAGAAGTGAGGGCCGCTTCTATGTAACACTTATGAATCCAAAGAGGTTGTCCATGGCCGCAAAAGGACACAAACGTGAGAACGGACGAGGTTGAGACTTTATAGTGTTAGTGTTATTGTCTCAGTATACACCATGGAGGAATAGTTCAAGGCCACGTGTCCACTAATCCGCCGGTATGCTCGATAGCACTGACTAAGGAAGGTTCAAGGTCACAAGCCACCTACCCTGATGCTTTATTGTCTCTTGAGGACAGAGTTGTGTGTCTGCATGCATGCATTTGGCTATTTCCACTCATGTGGGGGATTGTTGGAAAAAATCGTTTATATATATATTATTTATATATATTATGGAAATTCAATTAGCATTAAATGCTAATTTGACTTGGGCAAAATTCAGCCCTTTTCGATCGCAATTTCGAGCCTCGATATTTATCCGATTAATGTTTTGAGATATATGACGTCGATCTACGTTTCGAGTAGATAATTATAGTGTGCTTAATTTCTCGATTCCGATTTTCGGTGAGTGAGAAATAGTGGCTCGAAGTTTGGGGGGACAAAACTAATATGTTACCTAAAGTGGAGAAACTTACCTTATTCGGGTTTTGGAGAGTTATTACATTAATCATGTCCCACATCGATTAATGAATAATGTTTTGTGTGGTATTTAACTCTCTACAATATTGTAGAAGATAACTAAGTGACATGTGGTGGGCTTGGGCCACACATGCTCATGCGCGGAAGCCTTTTCGCCGACCGCCTCACACGCGGCGCGCGCGCGCCCGCGCCCCGCACCGCGCCCGCGCCCGTGCCCGTGCCCGGCTCCGGCCCGGCTCCGGTTTCGATTCCGGTCCGTGTCCGTGGACTTGGACTTGGACTTGGATCTTGGCAATTGGTTCTTTGGGTGGTCCGTCGGGTCGTTCGCCGGGTCGGGTGCCGGGTCGGGTGCTTGGGGTCGGGTGCCGGGTCGGGCGGTGCAGTCGGACCGGCTGCACCGGGATTCCTCTCCGTGGTGCACCGCACCACTGCTACACCGTAGTAGTACTTTTGGGAAGGATCCGGAAGCCACCCTTCCATCTCTCCACTCCTCCACTCCCCTGGACACGTCAGCGTGCCTTAATTGGCAGGAGTTACCAACACCCTTTCACCTGGGGGGCAGCAGCCTATAAATAGGCAGGTGTTCAGTTCATTTCATCACACCAACACTTGCAACAACAAAGCTTCCATACAAAGCGTGCATTCCATTCTTAGCTCTTAGCTCATCTTAGCTGCTCTTAGCTCAAGTCCAGCAGCTTCGTCCCTCGCCGGAAAGTCCATTCGCCGGAGCTCAAAAGATCCTCGCGGTGCTGCAATCCTTGAGACGTCGTCGTTTCATCTTTGGGGACGAAACGCCACAACCGAGAGCACTACCGGGGCGTTTTTTCGTCTTGCGGAGAGAGGCCTTCCTCGACTCGACGGTTTTCTCCTTTTGTTGTTTTAATTCATTTTGTTATTTAATAGTTTACTTGTAATAGCAGTTTATAATACCAACAAATAAAAACAGAGCATTCAAGATCTATAAATTTCAGATTGATTAAACTTGCAATCAAAAGCTCAACAAGAATTGCTCAATAAATATTTATCATGTTCCAGATAAACATCAATTTGCATGTGTTGAGCTGACAATAACAACAAACCACATCACTCTCATATTAAACTTATATACACAATTTATAGATAAGTTTTTAGAAGTCTCGTGCCTATGTTCTACTTAGAGCTAGTCAACAGATTTCTAATCATTGAGTTGAAGTTCGAACACAAGCGTATAACCGTAAATATCATTAACGCTATGATCTTAAACATAAACGAGCTCCACTAAACACTTAACAACAATTTCAAACAAATAATTCATGAAAACCGAAGCCGGATGTAATGCTTATTTTCTAACTGCTAGTGTAAATTCAACGGAATTGTAGAACTTGACTTGATTTTCTCGGATTTTTTGGGAACAACTAGAACGAAAGATAACTCGGTAGAAAAGATAAACAATGAAACAAACAAGATAGAACAAGGTTGGCAATTTCATGCCTTCATTAATTGCGGCGTCCCGAGTTTTATACAACCCTAGATTTAAAAGCGTGTTTTTTGACAAAATAACTAAAGCAACATAAGTAAAAGGTGCGGATACATCATCCACCGTCCACGCCTCTCTCTTGATCTTCAAATCTCCACCATTAGCCACTTTGGAGATCTACGGTGTCAAATTCTTCTCGTGCGCCCGAAAAGTCGCCGTCTCTATCTTCCATCATACAATCTATTTCATCTGAAATCTTAACCAAAGCCAAACAATACTCTGAACATCCGCCATAGCCACCTCTGACTTCCTTTCCAGACCTCCCTTCGCCGTGTTTCATCACATTCCCCCCTCCTTCGAAGTAGCCTTGGCCCCAAGGCGGCAGATCTGGGAACTTTTTTTTCAGGTACGCTTCGGTAACCCACGTCTCCGTTTTAGCTTCTTGGTTAGTCCATTCGACCATAAATGAATGGATCTCTCTTCCTTTACGGTTTAACTTACTTCTCTTCCCTTTGATGTGTGGTGTGAGTTTGAACTCGCCCATAAGATCTGTCTTTGGGAGGGTTAGGGAAGTGGGCTTCCCATTTTTTAAGGAGCGTTTGAGCAAGGACACGTGGAACTCCGGCCAGATCTTGGCCCCCGGCGGCAGCTCAAGCCTGTAAGTCACCTCACCCACCTTTTTTGTTAGCAAGTAAGGGCCATAGTACCTAGGTGAGAGCTTTTGGTTTTTTCGCATAGCTACGGTAGTTTGTCTGAAAGGTTGGAGCTTTAAGTAGACATAGTCTCCAACCTTAAAACTCCTCTCAACTCTGTGCTCATCGACCTTCTTCTTCATTTTCTCCCCGAGCATATCTCGGGTTGTCTTTAAAAGTCCGTTGTATTCTCTTGTCTCTCCTCCACTAAAGTGGAGCTTTCAATTGAGTCAGTATTAGGGAAGGGCCCTGTGAATAGTATAGGGGGTTATACCCATACATGGCTTCGAAAGGAGACATCTTGAGACAGTGCTCTGCCAAAGATAGCCACTTGAACCACTGTCTTTGGTTTTGTCTGACCATACATCTCAGATAAGTTTCTAAACATTGGTTCAATCTTTCAGTCTGCCCATTCGTTTGGGGGTGGTAGGCAGAAGATAATTCCAGCTTAACCCCTAATAACTTGAATAATTCAGTCCAAAAGACACTAGTGAACACAGGGTCTCTGTCAGAGACTATACTAAGGGGTAACCCATGCAACTTAACTATGTTGTCCAGGAATACTTGGGCAACAGTCATAGCAGTATAAGGGTGACTCATCCCAATAAAATGACCCAACTTATTCAATCTATCCACCACAACCAAAATCACACTCCTCCCTTGAGATTTAGGCAGGCCTTCAATAAAGTCCATGCTCAGACAAGTCCAAGGCTGATCTGGTATGGGCAAGGGTTGCAATAAACCTGGATACCCTGTCCTTTCAGCCTTGCATTTACTGCAAATTTCACATAAACTCACCCATTCCCTGTCCAAGGCTGATCTGGTGGTCGATGTTTAACACCAAATAAATCCTGCAAAATGCTAGAACTTTAATCAAGATATAGCACGGTATCGAACACAGAGGAACGGAATAATTCAAGCCTAAAAATCCTATCAATCGATTTTGGTTAGCAACCACGCAACTTTTGGGAATAACTAATCCTAAGACAACGAAAATAAATGCAAGAAGTAAACACGAAATTAACTTATGAATATAAAAGCGGGCCAAAGAAGATGATTCACACACACACTCACATTCGATCATAGACACTAAATATCAATTAATTCACTTAGATCAACTAGTTGTAGGCTAGCGTAATTAAACTGACATAACCCCTATTCCCTCTTAATTAATTAATAATCGCCATGGTGGACATTGAAACGATTATACTCTAAACTAGATGCAACCTACGTTGGTGGGCAAACAATAGATTTAACACCTAGCCAGCTTTAAGAACTAAGGGAACCCAATTTAGGAGTCTACTCGTATGGTGGGCATCTAATAGTCTCCTACCAAATTAATCCAATGCCTAAGACAATTTGCTACTTATTTAGCATAATCCCATGAGAAACGATGGAAGTACTAAATTAGCAATGAATTAAATTAACTAGGGTGATCAAACCTGTTGGTCCCGAGTGTACGGTCAGGTGTAGAGGGGGGGGGGTGAATACACCTGATTCGATTTCTCAATTTCGAACACGAACAGTCCTATTCAGGATGGTGTCTGACTGAAACAGTTCAGCAGACCAAACAGCTGTTCTGAATCGTGTGCGGCAAAGAGTCTGACTCTACTGAGACTCGCGAGCCGATCGAGTCGAAATTCAGTATCTACAGTAAGAGTTCAGCGTGCGGAAATGTGTGTAGACCCAAATCAGTTGAGTGGTGAAAACGTTTTATGAAAGTCTCAGTTCAGCAGATATTCAGTTCAGTATGCTGAGACAGTTGATTGATTTTAAGAAATGATGTTCGGTATGAATAGTAAAATCAATGCAACAGTTAAGAAAGCAATAAGAGACAGGATTTTTAAAGTGGTTCGGATATCGCTCAAATCCTAAGTCCACTGTCTCGAAAGATCAGGAGGCTATTATTTATCCTGAGTTAGTCTCAGTCAGCTTGCGCACTGGGCAAAGCCGCGTCTTGGTTTTTATACTGATCCAAGTCTCAGTTTACAACGATCAAACTTAGAAGTGTTTGACAAACTTTCTCCAACAGTGAAGGAGTCCTTATACAATAAGGATCAGGTTCAAAGATGAACTCCTTCGTCTAAGCTATAGATAAGAACAGTTGAGCTCAGGGTTAGAGGGATAGGGAATATTAGAGAGTAGCTTCTAGATCGACGAACAGCTGAAGGTAAGCTTTGAGTTCGTGTAACGTCGATTTGGATACTAGAGGCTTTATATGTCGGTTCAGCTTGATTCCCTATGAGCTAGAATGTAGTCTTTCGCCGGAAGATTGTTCTTCAAGTTCTTGCTAAGACTTTGTTCTTTGGGTTCTTTGCTCGTTGACTGCTTTCTGGATTTTGGCTCTGTGGTTCGTGCATTCGGTATATTCTTCTTGAATAATCCCTCTATTTATAGAACAGAGATTAAAATAGATCCGTTGGAGACGATCTTCTTCTCTCTCTCTCTCTTTTTGGTAGCAAACGGCTCTTTTTGACGTAGGTAACGGTGCATTTTCCTCCTTTTTCGGAAAGTGTTGACTTGCGCCTTTAGTAGGTAGGATGACACGTGTATGCTTGTCATTCGTCGAGGTGAATAAAGTGGTTGAGACAGAACAGACTTCGAGGCTAATTGAAGCCGACTTCTCTCTTCCTCGTATATGACTATGCGGATTGCATTTCAAAAAGATCTCGACAGTTCGAAGATTGCCCGATGTTGAGTCCGACCTTGTATTCGGTAGATAGACAACGAGATAAGTCTCATCGAAGATCGGCTACCGAGTCCAAGTGAACTACTCTCGCCGAGTTCAGCTCAATCGACTCTCTCGCATATCGCTCCCGCCGAGTCCAAGATCATCGAGTCTTCTACACCGGTGCCGGGGCGCATAAGCTGCCGAGCGCCTTGACCAGAGCAGAGTGTCTCCACGAGTCCGAAACCTCGAGACAAACAACATATACAACGGAATGGTTCACCAATCGATAGGGTTTTGGGATCTTCAAATCTTCGTACAAGTACAGAGCACAAGGCTACCGAGCTTAAGATCGGTGTCTAAGGCCGAATCATTTCCCACTAAGAGTAACAAGGCTTTGAGGATGGAATCATCACCCAACAATTTCCCCTATTTGATGATGCCAAAACCTATCATCTATGCTAAACACTAACTTACTCAGGAACATAGCTCCTTACATAATTACAAGAAGGATCAGTGGAGTTGTCTGGTAAGTGCTAGACTACTGAGGGAGACAGAGCATAACAATTTCCCCCCTTTACAACAATTTCCCCCATGCAACAATTTCCCCCTATGAGAAATAATAACTCTATGAAAGTCTAGTCTATCGGAAATCTAACCGAGCAAAAACTGACAGTAAATAAACAAAGTGTGTGTGTGTCAGTAATCACTTCAGTGATTCTGAGTGTTAAAGCATAAAGCAAACACGGCTATTTAGACAACAAGTAGTTGTCAAAGCCAAAAAGCAGATTGTATATATATGATAGTCAGTTAAGTACAATACAAATCTTGCTAAGCTAAGAAGAGAACTAAGGAGGAGAACCCTTAAACTGCTGAATCCTATTCATGAAACCTTGAGATTGATCTTCGCAAGGGGTGGGACTCCATACATTCTGAACGTGTTCTTCCTCAGCTTTAAGTATTCAGCGAAGTCTGCTGGATCATCTTGTTCTAGACCTTTGTTCATCGCAGCATTCTTCACTTCTTGTTCAATCACTCCGAGATAAACTGAGTCGTCTTGTCTTCTGGGTGGAGGAATGATTCTTGCTTCAGGAACGCTGACTACTACCCCTTCAGTTACGGCTCTGTGCAAATATGGGTAAAGATCGAGGTTCGAGAATGTGCCATCCACTCGACGTAGGCATCAGCCTTAGACATTTCAGGCCAGAATCTCCAGAAATAATTTCTCTTGATAAACTCAATCTTGGCCGATTCCCATCTCTGATTGAACTGAATAGGCATCCATTCGTCTGATCTCGGCCATCTATGTGTTTTCAGATCAGTTGGCTTCTTGCTCAGTACGAATTCTGAGTGCCTCGAGGTCTGCCAAATGTATCCTCTCGCCCGGCGACCTCTAACTGTCTAGCTTCCTCTCCTCGGTAGAGATATCTCTCCATCTGAGCGAATATTGCTTCAATTTCTGCATCTTGCTCTTGAGGCTTCTGAGGGGTTTGTTCAGAGTCACCAGAGGTACTGGATTTGTTTTTGGACGTACCTTGCTGCTGAGTGCCTTTGCTTGTTGTTGTTGCCTCTCCCTATCTTCATCATCCTCGATTCTGAGTTTTCTGGGAGGCAACCTAGCAGGCGCTTTCTTCTTTCCACCGCGTGCTGGTGCCTTTGTCTTTCCTTTAGCAGGCTTAGACTTTGGCTTGTTGGCAGCTTCAGCATCGGCAATCTCCCTAGCGAGCTTCTCATCAGCCGCTATCTGAGCCTCCTCCTCAGCAGAAATAAAAAATAAAGGGTCTTTGCTGAATATTTCATTCGGCAGTCCCCTTGCTAGAGTGTCTCTTGCTAGTTTGTTGAGCGTCTTGAAGTTGAGATGGCTGAGTCTTCTATGCCATAGCCACCCCGTTCGATTATCGTTCTTCGCCAGCAAACAAGCTTCAGGTTCAGCTGAGTTCCAGTCAGCCACGTAGATATTCTTTTTGCGCGAACCTGATAACACTGTTTTCCCTGTAGATTTATCAATGACATCACAGAAACCAGCGTAAAAAATCACTCTATTCGAGTTATCACAAAATTGACTAACAGAGAGAAGATTATGCTGAAGTCCTTCAACATAGGATACTCTAGGAACGTTGGCAGTTCCTATGCTGAGTGTGACGTATCCTCTCGTGTAGCCTTTGGCATTATCTCCAAACTCGATTATGGGTCCTTCTTCAATGATATAATTCTTCAGTAGACTCCTTTGGTATGTCATATGTCTTGAGCATCCGTTGTCCACATACCATGGGTCTTTATGCACCTGCAAAACAGAATTATATTCAGGTACCCTTTATTTTTTATTTTGGGTCCTTAGATGTTAGCTTTTGTAACCCAAATTTGTCTAACAACCCTGGTGGTTTCAGACAACTTCTTTCCATTTGAGTCAACAGACTTGACCACTGGACTGGTCGAGGCTGGCTTCTTAGGCTTCTCAGGTTCAGGAGTCCGGATCTTCTGAGCTGGTGGACTGCTGACCTTTGCCTTTTGTGCGTTCTTCTTTTTCTGACTCTTGGAACCTCCTCTGACTATAGGATCATAGTAATATGACCCCATACTGAGCTGGATGTGTCAACCGAGGTGGTCCATACCGATCGCCCCACTTAACTCTGCTAGTTCCCCCCTTGACCGAACCGGGGTGTCCGGGTACCGATCTTCCGGTCGGTGTGCGATACTTAGGATGAGGTGCTTTCATCTTCTCGTTTGTTCTTTCTTTGAGGGGTTCGTGAGGATTTGCATTGATTGTTTCCCCTCGAATAAACCTATCGTAAGACGCACTTCCGAGCGAACGGGGCGGATGAGGAAGCTTCTTGGTTGAAGCCAAGTCCTTCCTTGCAATGCTTGGGCTTGTTGCTTGCGAGCATAGCCTCCGACTTCTTTTCGGCACCCATGTAACGCTCGGTCATCGAGGCTCCTCCGGACATCATCACTCTTCTTCGGTGTGTCGTGCTCGGTCCGAAGTTCCGACATTTCTTGCTTCATGAGACTCGGTTCGGTATCTTTCCGAGTCAAGTCATTGGTCGAACCGAAATCCGATCTTCTTGATGCTTTGAGACTTGGCCATCGTGAGAGTTTATCTCCTCCCCGAGTCTCAACACAAGTCCTTCGGCCTCGCATAGCAACCCGACTCTCCGGAGAAAGTCTCGATTCTCCACTTTCAGGGTATCCAATTCCTGAAGAGTCTTACTGAGCTGCAGACTCATCTGAATTTGTTCGTCGAGCAGTTCTTCGTATGCGGTCGTGATGTCCAAATTCCCATCTGCAACTGAAACAGTGTCGTGTGTGCAGTGTGAAGAGGAGTTAACTTGTTCATGAGAATTTACCTCATCCTCTTCGCCTGCCATCATGCACATTTCAGTCGATTCATCTGCTTCATGCTCTAAGGCCATGAAGGCTGCTTCATCGTCAGATGAATCCATAAAGGTGTCGACCTCTACTGAGTCGTCTGAGATTTCGCCAGCTATGTAGGATTGTCTTTTCTGGGCGAATTTCTCTCTCCTTGCCTTACGTGCTGCGCGTTCAAGACTACTCGAGCTCGTGGACAATCATATTGATAATGTCCCGGCTTTTTTGCGGTTGTAGCAAGTGATGACTTTTTCTTCTTTGGTTGCACTATCCCTTGAGGGTGCTTGAGTCATCTTTCTTTACGCATTCGAGAAGATTGTGAGTCGGAGAGCGTTTTGGTGTATATTCCGACTTACCTTTTGTGTCTCGGTACGCTTTAGTCAGCCTTCTACGCCTCTCTTTCTCCTTCTGATACTTTACAGCGAGCAGCGCATACTTCTGAGCGAGACTTCCTTCTTGTAGATCATTGAGTGAATGCTCGGTCTTACTCGTCGTCTTGCTCGTCACGGGAGATGTTGTCTTGACCGTTGCTTTGAAAGCATGGTCGATCTTTGTGTCGCCTTCATCTCTCGGCTTTCTTTGAGGTCTCGTCGAACTCAAACTCCTTCACGCTGTAATTACGAAAAGATATGGTCGGGAGAGACAACATCTAAATCGAATGTCGCAATAGAGTGGCAAAAGGTGTCCAAAGTGTCCGTCCAAGCAGTGCCCTCGGTATCTTTAGATTCATTTCTCGGTTGCTTGAATGTCTTTCCCACCCGTTGATTGAGTTCATCGATTGGTAAACCGACGTTCGAATCTTTGATTTTGTCACTGTGCATGAGAGACAAGCTTCCCAGCTTTTGGAGTTCCAGCGCTAGTTTATTCGCTTTAATCTTCTGAGTCCCTCGACTCAGTAGCGCTAGAGCATCCCAGAGTTCTTTAGCGGTTTTGCATTCCTGAACCGTGCCAAGATAAGAATCGCTAAGAGTGGTTAGTATGGCATTCCTGGCGACTCGGTCTAGATTGTGAAGCTTCTTCTCTTCAGGAGTGAAGAGACTTCTGTCTTTAGGGATCTTCTTCCCAGTCACCATTCCTCCTCCTTCAGTTTGAGTTACAACACTATCGATCATGGGAACGATAGGTCCATCTTCAAGCACTTCAGTCATACTGTCATGGAGGGATGTCAGATGTGCTTCCATTCTGACTCGCCATACTCCATAATTCTCCACTGAGAACATGGGTACCATTCTTATACCTGACATATCAGCCATGAAAAATATTGATATGAATGTAGAGTGATATGCAGTGAAAAAACGTTTTCCTCCGGATCCGTTCGAATAGACCAGTCTCAAAGTGACAAGAGTCTTAAGGAACTCCTGCTCTGATACCAATTGTTGGTCCCGAGTGTACGGTCAGGTGTAGAGGGGGGGTGAATACACCTGATTCGATTTCTCAATTTCGAACACGAACAGTCCTATTCAGGATGGTGTCTAACCGAAACAGTTCAGCCAGACCAAACCAATGCTTCCGAATCGTATGCGGCAAAAGAGTCCGACTCTACCGAGACCTCGCGAGCCGACCGAGTCGAAATTCGGTATCTACGGTAAGAGTTCGGCGTGCGGAAATGTGTGTAGGCCCAAATCGGTTGAGTGGTGAAAACGTTTTATGAAAGTCTCAGTTCAGCAGATATTCAGTTCAGTATGCTGAGACAAGTTGATTGATTTTAAGAAATGATGTTCGGTATGAATAGTAAAATCAATGCAACAGTTAAGAAAGCAATAAGAGACAGGATTTTTAAAGTGGTTCGGATATCGCTCAAATCCTACGTCCACTCGTCCCAAAAGATCGGGAGGCTATTATTTATCCCGAGTTAGTCTCGATCGGCTTGCCTTGACCGGGCAAAGCCGCGTCTTGGTTTTTATACTGATCCAAGTCTCAGTTTACAACGATCAAACTTAGAAGTGTTTGACAAACTTTCTCCAA
Organism: Lavandula angustifolia; assembly: GCA_028984105.1. NCBI lineage: Eukaryota > Viridiplantae > Streptophyta > Magnoliopsida > Lamiales > Lamiaceae > Lavandula > Lavandula angustifolia. The sequence goes on along the minus strand of CM054802.1, from coordinate 11,735,289 downwards.
CAGTGAAGGAGTCCTTATATAATAAGGATTAGGTTCAAAGATGAACTCCTTCGTCTAAGCTATAGATAAGAACAGTTGAGCTTAGGGTTAGAGGGATAGGGAATATTAGAGAGTAGCTTCTAGATCGACGAACAGTCGAAGGTAAGCTTTGAGTTCGTGTAACGTCGATTTGGATACTAGAGGCTTTATATGTCGGTTCAGCTTGATTCCCTATGAGCTAGAATGTAGTCTTTCGCCGGAAGATTGTTCTTCAAGTTCTTGCTAAGACTTTGTTCTTTGGGTTCTTTGCTCGTTGACTGCTTTTTGGATTTTGGCTCTGTGGTTCGTGCATTCGGTATATTCTTCTTGAATAATCCCTCTATTTATAGAGCAGAGATTGAAATAGATCCATTGGAGACGATCTTCTTCTCTCTCTCTCTTTTGGTAGCAAACGGCTCTTTTTGACGTAGGTAACAGTGCCTTTTCCTCCTTTTTCGGAAAGTGTTGACTTGCAGCTTTAGTAGGTAGGATGACACGTGTATGCTTGTCATTCGTCGAGGTGAATAAAGTGGTTGAGACAGAACAGACTTCGAGGCTAATTGAAGCCGACTTCTCTCTTCCTCGTATATGACTATGCTGATTGCATTTCAAAAAGATCTCGACAGCTCGTAAGATTGTCTCCGATGTTGAGTCCGACCTTGTATTCGGTAGATAGACAACTTGAGATAAGTCTCATCGAAGATCAGGCTCGAGTCCAATGAACTACTCTCGCCGAGTTCGAGTCAACCGACTCTCTCGGATATCTTGCTCCCCGCTAAGTCCAAGATCCCGAGTCTTCTACACCGGTGCCGAGGCGAGATAAGCTGCGAGCGCCTTGACCAGAGCAGAGTGTCTGCCGAGTCCGAAACCTCGAGACAAACAACATATACAACGGAATGGTTCACCAATCGATAGGGTTTTGGGATCTTCAAATCTTCGGACAAGTACAGAGCACAAGGCTACCGAGCTTAAGATCGAGTGTCTAAGACCGAATCATTTAACAAGGTCTTTGAGGATGGAATCATCACCCAACAAAACCTAAATTAATTAATCAAATTATTTAAACCTAAATTACTTCAGAACCCAAATGATTAATTTTAAGCCCTAGTCTCACGAATTTATGGTGGTGTGTGTGTTACATCTCGCCGGCCCCTAAAAAGGCTTAGCTACGCATATCGGCCGGACTGGACAGAACAACCGGTTTGCTGGACAGAACAAAACACATGATGAAATTCAATAAATAAAAGTGCACGAAAATTCTAAATAATAATCTAAATTCAGAATATCAAATAACATGAATTAACATCCTAGAAATTCAAATCCCATGAATTAAAACAAACTAAGTATCCATCCACAACCACTCAGGTAAAACAGGGTTCAAGACTCCGAACCCTGCACTGGTAAAGCGGCTATATCTCAAAAACTATTTACTGTGTTTTTTAGACCTGCCGACGGGTGCAGTTAGGACTCTTGTGTGTTTATCTGCTTGTTTTCTCAACCTGCCGCCTTTGAAATCTTTGTGTATTTCCTCGACACGTACTTGAATATCTGTCTGCGTATTTTCTGTTATTGATCTACGAAAGATCAGATTTTTTGAACCGTTAAATCGGTTCCTTCGTTTTTTTTCTCCCGAATTACAGTTGCTTAGGTGACCCCCTACGCCCAGGACTTGATCCTGCGATTGTGAGCTGGGAAATCCCTTAGCTTGTTAATACTGTAAGATATAAACCCAAGAAGGGTTAATATCTAGTGAATTTTCTATGGCTTTTGTGTCTTCCAGTGACATTGCCACATTTAATGGGAAAACTGATTTTAATTTATGGAAAAAACGTATGACTGCTATTCTTGTTGAAAAACATGTTTCTACTGCCACTACTCAATCTTATCCTGATGATATGTCTGATGCAAAGAAAACTGAAATGAATGATCTTGCTTTGTCTGCTATCACTCTAAATTTGACTGACTATGTGCTAAGAAAGGTTGAGCATCTTGATTCTGCTAAGGAAGTATGGGATAGACTCAATGAATTGTATACTGAAACATCTCTACCTTCAAAGATGTATCTGCTTCAGAGTTTCTTTAAGTTCAGATTAGACATGACCAAAGATATAGATGAGAACCTAGATGAGTTCAACAAACTTTTGCAATTAATTAAGCAGACAGGGGATACTAGTATAGACAACTATGCTCCAATTGCCCTTCTGAACTCTATTCCTGAAACTTACAGTGATGTCCAGTCAGCCATTAAATATGGGAGGGATAAAATAGACCTTGAGATCGTGGTTAGTGCCTTAAAAAATAAGGAAATGGATTTAAAATTCGAGTAGAGATGTTAGAGTGAGTGAGCGAGCACATCATATCAAGTTAGGGCAGAACTAAAGAGAGAACCAGTTTCTCTTATAGTACAGAGAAAGGGGTGAAGAAACAAACTCCTAGGTTTAGATCTAAGTCTAAGATCAAAGGTAGGAAGTGCTTTAACTGTGGAGAATATGGACATTATATAAAAGAATGTCCCTCACCTAGAAGAGGAAAACAATAGGATGATAAGAAGAGTGTGTCCAATCTTTGTTTTAGGGAGACAACTCAGATACTAATATCCTAGGAAAATATTTTATGGTGTCTGAACCTGATTTTCTTTCTGTGAATATTGTGAATTCTGAGTTGTTGAATGAATGGATTATGGACTCTGGAAGTGCTTATCATGTTTCACCCTTCAAACAATGTTTTTCAAAACTGAAAACTGGTAACTTTGGCTATGTCATTGTGGCAAATAAACACAAGTGTTCTGTGCTAGGAATAGGTGATATTTGTTTAAAGTTCCAGTCTAGTTTTGAATATACAATGAAAGATGTCAGATTTGTCCCTGAAGTTGCTTGTAATTTGTTGACCTTTACTGCTTTAGAAAATGATGGTTTTGGAGGGACTGAAAACTGGTAACTTTGGCTATGTCATTGTGGCAAATAAACACAAGTGTTATGTGCTAGGAATAGGTGATATTTGTTTAAAGTTCCAGTCTGGTTTTGAATATACAATGAAAGATGTCAGATTTGTCCCTGAAGTTGCTTGTAATTTGTTGACCTTTACTGCTTTAGAAAATGATGGTTTTGGAGGGAGTTGGAGAAATGGGTGGATGAAAGTAAAAAGGGGTTCCTTAGTTGTGTTTAAATCTAAGAGGACAAATAACTTGTACCCTTTTACTGCCATTCTTGTTAATTCCTTATCAAATGTGAATGCCTCTTTTTCTGATAAAACTGTGTTATGGCATAAAAGGTTGGGCCATACTAGCATTCAGAATTTATCTATTTTAAAGAAAACTGGTGTATTTGGTAATGATAAACTCTCTGACTTGCCTTTTTGTGACTCTTGTGTGCTGGGTAAACAACATAAGATCTCTTTTCCTGTCACTACCTCACCTGATAAAACTGTTTCTTGTGATATCCTTGAATATATTCATGCAGATGTTTGGGGCCCATCAAGTACTCCAACACATAGTGGTTGTAGGTATTACTTGTCTATTGTGGATGATTTTTCAAGAAAAACTTGGTTGTTCATTTTAAAACACAAATCTGAGGTCTTTCAAATGTTTTCTGAATGGAAAACCAAAATTGAAAATCAAACAGGGAAAAGAATTAAGGTCCTTAGAACAGATAATGGCCTTGAATTCTGTAATTACCCCTTTGATAATTTGTGTGTTAAATCAGGTATTAGGAGACATAAAATTGTTCCATATAACCCTCAACAGAATGGGGTTGTGGAAAGAATGAACAAAACTCTTCTTGATAAGGTCGATGTATGCTTGAGCATTCGGGGCTATCTAAAAACTTCGGGGTCTTGTTTGCTTTGATCGCCACCTATTTAAACAATAGGTTGCCTTCTAGTCCCCTTAAGGGACAAAGTGTCCCGAATCTGTATTCTTGGTAAACCCCTTGATCTATCAAATCTGAGAGTGTTTGGATGTGCTGTTTTTGTTCATAATAAAGGTGACAAATTGGATAATAGATCTAAAAAATGTGTTTTTATAGGATATCCAGAAGAGGTTAAAGGATATAGGATTTGGGATAAGTCTCAACCTGGTTTTAAAGTTATTATCAGTAGGGATGTAACTTTTAATGAATTTGATTTTCCTTGTCTTCCTGCAAATATTTCTCCTTCTGATAACTCTGCTCCTTCTAAGGTGGAGTCTCAGCCATTCTTGACTGACCCTAGTTCCTCTGTAGATCCTGCTGAGTCTAGTAGGAGTACAGAGTCTGTGTCTGATGAAATTGATCCTCTGTCTGACACTCAAGTGCATGATAATTCTGTTGATGATGAAGTTCCTACTTCTGTGCCTGATGATTACATGCTTTCTAGGGATAGAACTAGGAGAAATACTCATATTCCTCCTAAGTATGATGATTATGTTATGTATGCACTCACTATGTGTGAATCTTTGGATGATGAACCTGTTTCTTATTCTGCTGCTCTTAAATCATCTGCTTCTGATAAATGGCTTATTGCTATGAAGTCTGAAATGAATTCTTTGCATGTGAATAAAACATGGATTCTTGTTCCAAAACCTGCTACTTGCTCTGTTGTGGACTGTAAGTGGTTATTTAAACTTAAGCATGAACCTAGGACTTTAAGGTATAAGGCTAGACTAGTTGCAAAAGGTTTTACTCAAAAGGAGGGGGTGGATTACTCTGAAATTTTTGCTCCTGTGGTTAAATTAACTACTGTTCGCATTATGCTGTCTTTAGTTGCACATTTTAACTGGGAATTGAAGAAAATGGATGTAACCACTGCTTTTTTACATGGTGATCTTGATAAGAAAATCTACATGAAACAACCTGAAGGTTTTGTTGATCCCTCCAAACCTGACTATGTTTGCTTGTTACAAAAGGCTTTATATGGTTTAAAACAATCTCCTAGGCAGTGGAATAGGAAGTTTGACCAATGTATGCTCTCTTTGAATTTTACAAGAAGTTCTTTTGATCACTGCCTCTACTTTTCCAAACATGCTTCTGTTCCTGTGTATTTGTTAATATATGTTGATGACATGTTAATTGCCAGTCCTTGTGTGAAATTGATAAAACACATCCAAAAGTGTCTTAGTGACAATTTTGAAATGAAGGACTTAGGAGATGCCAAGAAGATACTTGGTATGAATATAGAAAGGGACAGAAAACAGGGTGTTCTTGTCCTTAATCAAAGTTCCTATGTGGATAAAGTTTTGAGTAAATTTGCTATGACTGCTTCTAAGCCTGTTAATGTGCCTCTTGCCTCTCATGTTGTTCTGAGCAAGGATCAGTCTCCTAAAACTGATCATGAACTGCTTGACATGGAAAAGATTCCCTATGCTAATGCTATAGGTTCTGTTATGTATCTTATGGTCAGCACAAGGCCTGATATAGCATATGCAGTAAGTTGTTTGAGCAGTATATGGCCAATCTCGGAATGCCTCACTGGAATGCATTGAAATGGTTGCTTAGATATATTAAATTTACAAGAAAGGTAGGATTGAAGTTTTCAAAGTATCCTAGTGGTACAAAACTGACAGGTTATGTTGATTCTAACTATGCTAATGATAGAGATAATAGAAAGTCAACTACTTCATATGTTTTTACTTTATGTGGTTCTTGTGTGAGTTGGAAATCTCAATTGCAGTCAATTGTGGCATTATCCACAACCAAGCGGAATATGTAGCCGCTACGATGCTTTAAAAGAAGCCATTTGGCTTCAGGGTATTTTGTCTGAACTTGGTTTTTTACCTAACATTGGTACATTGTTTTCAGACAGCCAGTCTGCTATTCAACTATGTAAGAATCCTGTATTTCATGATCGTACTAAGCACATCGATGTCAGGTATCATTTCATACGTGATATAGTTGAAAAAGGTATTGTAAAGCTGGAAAAGATTCCCACTGATTTTAATCCAGCTGATATGGGCACTAAATGTTTAAGTGCAGAAAAACTGAATACTTGTCTTAAAATTCTAAATATTGATTTAGGATAAATATTCATTTTCATCCACTACTGCTGCTTGTTTCTTTTTCTGGGTGCAGGAAAGGAGCTGCAGGATCGTGGAGGTTGGGCGATGATGACAATAATTATATCCAGTTACATATCTACCTTCTATTTATTGAAGACACATTGCTGTTGGGCCTAAGGTGGAGAATGTGGACTGATAGGCCCAGACACCACGTGCCCGAGCCCATCACTGAAACCAGCCCACTCCAATACTACACGGCCCAGTCTTTATTGTTGGCTTGAAACGGCTGATCCGTTACGCGTTCATTTCACTGGCCCGTTACTTTACCCTAGCTATATATAGCTAGGTGTATGTGTTGATAGAGGCAGCGCAGCTTCTTCTTTCTCTACTCTCTCTTCAAACTTGTCTTCGTCTCTTTTCTGTGAGATTTCGACTGTGTTCTTGTGAGAGTATTGTGAGCAACGTTTGTAATAGTTGATAGGCTCGTTTGGTGCTGTGTTAAGCTTTGTGTAGTGATTTGTAACTGGCGGTCTGAGCCCAAGCAATAAACTCTGCTTCGCGTGTTAGATCTTTGATCCGTAATTCTTACAAATAGAGAACATTCCTAGGGCAGATTTTGTCTCCTTATCAAGCCCACTCAAAAAACTTGCAACCCAATAGATCTCCCCGAACTGTCCACACTGGGAATGAATCATGAATGACTTAAGTTGTTCAAACTTCTCCACATACTCCTAATAGTCTCCCTCGTACTTCAATTTATTGAATTCCCCAATAATTTCTGTCTCTTTTAGGTCCCCAAATTTAGTAGAAATCATAGAGACAAACTGTTCCCAGCTGAGTTATTCCCCTTTAACTGGCAGATTGTCGTACCATTCTGCGGCCTTCCCCTCAAAATGTAGTGAGGCATATGCCACCATTTGGTCCTCTTGAATGATGGAAACCATGCTCCAAAAGGTCCTGCACCTTTGCAGCCACCCCCTCGGTTTAGTTCCATCAAAACGAGGGAAGTCTATCTTAGCTCTTGAGGCTACTACCCCAACATTACCATCTCTGTTACCCCTCTCATGTCCCCCCATCTCCCTATTGGGATTGTACTGGAACCTCCCTCCTCTAGTACCACCCATCTGCCCTCTACCCCCTCTAACAGGATGAGATGGATTGTTCCAAGGGTTACCTCCCCCACTCATTACTGCCCTGCCCCCTCCTTCTCCAGAATAGCCCCCTCTAAACACTCCTTGCTGCCCAGAACTAGCCCCGGTCTCTCTTATTCTACCCACCGTATGTTCCCCTTGGTTATCTTCCGAAATGACATGGTTAGATGGAATTTGTGGCCCACGTAGGTGAGTTTCAGGGTGTGGAAAATTCTGGGTAGGGTTTTGAGGGGTGAGGAAATTGGAAGCGTTTTGCAGTTGATGGTCTGGAGAGTTAGGATACGGTTGGAAGGGTATAACACCTGGGTTGGGATAAAAAATCATAGGGTGAGGAAGGTTAGGGTTTGGGTAGCCCGAGTTTTGGACATTAGGGTTTGGGTAGTTCATGGAAGTTTGAGAGTAGGGAGAATAAGGGTAGTTAGGGTATGCTAGATGAGAGGCCATGGAGTTGATTGTGGATAGCATGTTTTGGTATTGATTTGTTAGGTTATTTAACTGATGGGCTGCCGAATCTAACTGAAGTTGTTGATTTGTTACCTCGCAGGCGGTCGATTCGATTTGTGGCTGGGTTGGCTGCTGGAATTCTCCTTCATCAGATGGGTTGGAGTCCAGCTCGTCGTCCTTCGGTGGTGGGTTGGCCATGGCTGCGCTCTGATACCAATGTAACAGTTATTTTCTAACTGCTAGTGTAAATTCAACAGAATTGTAGAACTTGACTTGATTTTCTGGATTTTTTTGCTACAACTAGAACGAAAGATAACTCAGTAGAAAAGATAAACAACGAAACAAACAAGATAGAACAAGGTTGGCAATCATAGGGTGAGGAAGGTTAGGGTTTGGGTAGCCCGAGTTTTGGACATTAGGGTTTGGGTAGTTCATGGAAGTTTGAGAGTAGGGAGAATAAGGGTAGTTAGGGTATGCTAGATGAGAGGCCATGGAGTTGATTGTGGATAGCATGTTTTGGTATTGATTTGTTAGGTTATTTAACTGATGGGCTGCCGAATCTAACTGAAGTTGTTGATTTGTTACCTCGCAGGCGGTCGATTCGATTTGTGGCTGGGTTGGCTGCTGGAATTCTCCTTCATCAGATGGGTTGGAGTCCAGCTCGTCGTCCTTCGGTGGTGGGTTGGCCATGGTTGCGCTCTGATACCAATGTAACAGTTATTTTCTAACTGCTAGTGTAAATTCAACAGAATTGTAGAACTTGACTTGATTTTCTGGATTTTTTTGCTACAACTAGAACGAAAGATAGCTCAGTAGAAAAGATAAACAACGAAACAAACAAGATAGAACAAGGTTGGCAATTTCATGCCTTCATTAATTGCGGCGTCCCAGGTTTTATACAACCCTAGATTTAAAAGCGTGTTTTTTGACAAAATAACTAAAGCAACATAAGTAAAAGGCGCAGATACATCATCTACCGTCCACGCCTCTCTCTTGATCTTCAAATCTCCACCATTAGCCACTTTGGAGATCTACGGTGTCAAATTCTTCTCGTGCGTTTGAAAAGTCAGTGTCTCTATCTTCCGTCATACAATCTATTTCATCTGAAATCTTAACCAAAGCCAAACAATACTCTGAACATCCGCCATAGCCACCTCTGACTTCCTTTCCAGACCTACCTTCGCCGTGTTTCATCACACTGGATGGATTTGATTACCCACACAGTTTTCATATCACGAACCAACCAAATGCAGGCATATCTGAAAACACAAATACAACAATTTGAACACAATTGAAGAGAGAAGAAGAGAAAATGCTTACAGAGAAGAAAGTAAATTGAACACAATTAAATGGAAAATATCGATTAAAAATTGGGGGAAATGGATAATTACAATGTCAATAGAACAAGAAAAGAAAGTCGTACGGGATTTTGGTGTCAACTCTTTCCGGAGGATCTCAGAGGCGAGAACTATCTTCAATCATCTTCCAGAAAGAGGAGCGGTGGGAAGCGCGGGACGATGCACGACGGAGTGGTGGGAAGCACGAGGAGAGGTACGGCGGCGCGAGAGAGGACGGTAGGGCCGTAACGGTGAGGAGAGTTTACGGGCAAAGTGGAGAAACAAAAAAGAGGGTTTTGGTTGTCATATTATTCTTTAATATAGCGGCTCTTGTCCCCTTGGGGATGACAGAGTGGTAGAGGTGAATGGCCCGACACCGATAGGTGATGGGTTCAATTCTCACTAAAGTCATTTTGTGTTGGCCGCGTGCCACCGGAGTTGAGCTTACCCGAAAAGACTATTTTCTAATAGTGAGTAGATCATGAGTTCACAACGATTAGCACCGATGGCGTCGGTGTTTGAGGACTCGCTGGCTCGGAGTGGGGTAAATTGGCTGAGGGATCGACGTCTGAATCTCCAATTCAATTTATTAGTTGGTTAAATTGTTTTTACATATATAAAATGATTTTCTAGGGCTTTGGTTTATTGACCATAAATATATAAGTTTTATATATAATAATTGTTTTTTTTGCATATAAACTTATATTTCCACAAAAATCTTAACTTTCTCTCTAAACTGTTCTTTCCGGTACAAATACACTCTCAATTATAGGTCTTTTCCTTAAACAAGATTCTCTCTCTGATTCTCATCTCCACATCTATCTTTTCCTCCGAACGCTAAGACACCTGCAAAATTCTTGATTTCTTATACCCAGCGCCGAATATCAGAAGAAATGCAAGATCCCCAAAGCTGAATTCCTACACCTCTTCATTCTATGGCAAAATCAGTGATGTATTTGAGTCTGAATCGAGCTGCAACGATTTGTCGAGCAATTCTGTGGGAATCTTCATACAGCCCCGCTCTTGATTCTCGATTTTGCTTCACATCTCGCGATGCCAATCGACCAGTGAGATACTTTTCCACGAAGATATTCGATGTGGCGGGCATAAGAGAGCCGGATGATGCGGTTGCTTTGTTACGAGAAATGGTCAGATCTCGGCCCCTCCCTTCTGCTTCTGTATTTACAAAATTGTTGAATACTGTCGTAAAGATGAAACATTACTCTCTTGCCCTTTCTTTGTTCGACGAAATGCTTCAACGAAAAGTTTGTATTAATGAATACACCTTGACTGTTGCGGTCAATTGCTTTTGCCGGCTTAATCAAGTTGATTTAGGGTTTGCAATTTTAGGCAGCTTTTTCAAGCGTGGATACCAACCAAATGTGGTTACTTTCAACACCCTCATGAAAGGGCTTTTCCTCGCAAGGAAAGGGGTTGAAGCAGAAATCTTATTTAAGAAGTTGTGGAGAGAAAAACAATACGAGTTGAATGAAATTACATATTCTACGGTGATAGATGGATTGTGCAATGCTGGGCGTACTCTCACGGCGTATCATTTGCTGAAGTTGTTGGAGAAAGAAAGATGCAAACCAGATATTTGTGGTTATAACTCGTTAATTGACAGTCTTTGCAAGGACGGAATGATTGATGATGCCCTTCAACTCTTCTCCAACTTGACGGAGAAGGGTGTTTCACCCGATGTTGTAACATACAATTCAATGATTCAGGGCTTATGCAACTCTAGTAGATGGAAAGAGGTTGAAGGCTTATTAAAGTTAATGACAGCTCGTGAGATATCTCTGAATGTGGTTACTTTTAGTATTTTAGTAGATGCTTTTTGTAAAGATGGAATGTTGAAAGAGGCCAAGAATGTTATAAAAATTATGAAGCGAGTCGGTGTTCAACCCAATATAGTCACTTACAATGCATTGATAGATGGATATAGTCTGCAAGGACATGTGGATGAAGCTGGAAGATTGCTCGATTCGGCAGTGGAATCGGACCTCAAGCCTGATATTGTCAGCTACAGTAGCTTGATGAATGGGTATTGCAGAAAAGGGAGCCTGATATTGTCAGCTACAGTAGCTTGATGAATGGGTATTGCAGAAAAGGGAAAGTGGATGATGCTTTGCATCTATTTCGAGAAATCCCTTCTAAAGGGTTAGAGCATTGTGTGATCTCTTACAGTACCATGTTACAGGGACTATTTCGAGTCGGGAGATGCAATGATGGCTTGAAGCTTTTCAAAGAAATGCAAGCTCGAGCAATTTCCCCTAATATATGGACTTACAATATCCTCTTGTACGGCCTGTGCACAAATCATCATGTTTTTGAAGCATTCTCATTCCTACATATGATGGAAGAAAATGGCGTCTTTCCCAACATAGTCACTTATAATATCCTTATTCATGGATTTTGCAAGCATAAAAGACTTGACAAAGCCATGAGTCTCTTCAATGAGCTCCCATCCAAAGGCTTGGAGCCCAACACAGTAACATTTAACATTCTTATGGATGCACATTGTCCAGAAGGGCAAATGGATGAGGCTAAGGATTTGCTTTTGAAAATGAAAGAATCTGGTTGTTCTCCGGATCGTGGGACGTACAACTTATTTGTGAAGGGTTTTCTCATAAACAATGAGCTGGAGCGTGCAATTCCACTAATGGAAGAGATGGTGACAAGGGGCTTTTTATTGGATGCTGCCACTTTCCGAATGCTGCTCGGCTATCTACGTCGACAAGGTAGAGATAGTCTTCTCTTTAATATCGTTAAAAAACTTATCCCCAAGAATATATTTTAGTTTTTGTATTGATGAAGGGGAAGAAGAAGAAGGTAGAGATATTGATATATATTGGTAGCGTAGGGGGAGCTCTGTCACACACCGGCTAGGAATCGAAGCAAAGGAAATATGGAAGGAGGAAGATGACGCTATAATAAAAGGAGAGGGTTTACTGTGCTACATTTACGAAAAGGAAATTGAGGAGTTAGATTTGATGATGACGGAGGAAGAAGATTTTGTGGACGCAAATGAGGAATTTGAGACCGTTGATATTAATCGTGGCTAACGGACAAGATTTCTGGATCTGGGCGTTCGTGGACGGCCGAGATATACCCACGTTTTATCTGTTTTAATTCGTAAAAGTGTTAGTTGTTGAAGAACGTTTCTATTTGTATTTAAGGTTCTCGTTCCAGTTGAGAAAATCTATCGAAAAACGTATCCAGTATTTCTTGTTCTTCTGTTTTATCTTCTTGAAGTAGCTAATTACAAAAAAAATATTACAAAAAATCAAGAGTATAACAGTGGTATCAGAGCCATGTCGATTCCACCTCACAAGGAGTCGGACCTTGAAGGCAAGACCGCCGAGGAAGTTGAAGTTCCAACACCAACACCGCCATTACAAGAACCAGCACTGGGAGAACAACCCGCAAGGCCACCGGATCGGATTCGGCAAGGGTTTGCAAATATGACAACCCATATGGCTTATCCATCCTACCCTTATTCTCCTTTTTCTCAACCCTCCATGAACTACCCAAATGCGAACCTACCGAATCCAAACACCCGTAATCAAATCCCCTATTTCCAAAACCCTAACCCTACCCACACAGCAACATACCCCTATTCACCCGAATATACCGCACAACAGCCTCAAATTTCAACACCCCCTCACAACACCCACCTAACCCCAACCCTAACCCCAACCCCAACCCTCAAAGCTATCGAACCTACACTAATGAAACAAATTATTCCATACCACCTAACCCCTTACTATCACCTACTGCACCTTTTCACCAAGGAAGCCATACTCGGAGCTAGAGCTAGTGGGAGAAACCAAACGGCTGGAGCTAGGAGGGGGGGTACGAGGGAAGTCAAGGCAAGGAAAACAATGGGAAGTCGGTTGCGGGGGTATTGATCCACCATTTGGCATGCCATATAGCTACGGATATGGCGGGGACAGTCCGGAGGAAGGGGTGGGGGAAGAGGGCCGTTTCGAGGGATGGGTCTCAGCGGATGGAGGGACTAGAGAAGGAAGTGGCTATGGGGATTCGGGAGTTATGGCTTCTGTGGCTAAGATAGATTTTCCACGTTTTGATGGCAAGAACCCTGGGGGATGGATACAAAGGTGCGGGACCTTTTGGGGGAATGGTTCATAGTATTTCGGAAGAGCGAGAGGGTTTCCTATGCCTCCCTACACTTTCGAGGGAAGGGGTCTGGCCGAATGGTATGACAACCTCCCCGAGAAGGGAGAATGTCTAAACCGGGATCGGCTTATGTCCATGATCACAACCAAATTTGAAGGCTTAAGAGACTCAGAAATCATTGAGGATTTCAACAAGCTAACTTATGAGGGCAATTATGAAGAATATGTTGGAAGATTTGAGCAATTAAAATCATTTCTAATACACTCCCAATGTGGGCAATTTGTGGAAAGCTACTGGGTAGCTAGCTTTCTTAGTGGGTTGGACAGGGAAACAAAAGCTGCCTTAAAAATGTTTCCCATTCCCAATTTGGAGACTGCTATCCACTTGGCTAGGCAACAATGTTCCAACAATGATGCCTTGGCCAAGAAGCTGAGGGAATCTACTAAGGGATTTACCAAGAGAGCAGAGAGTGGGGGTTATCATAAGCCACAGAATCTGAAGGGACCTACAGCCAGTAAGCCCCCCAAATCTGATTTCAGATTGTTGACACCTACAGAAATGGATCAGAGGAGGAGTAAAGGGTTGTGCTACAATTGTGATGAACAATTTGCACCTGGACATAAGTGCAAAAGGAGAATCAACTACATGATTATGTCTACTGAAGAACAAACTGAATACCTACATAGTTTGGAGGAAGTGGAAGAGGATGAGGAATTTGGTGATGCCAAGGAAGAGCTAGGTATGGCAATAATCACCCTAGGTTCTCTTGTTGAAGATTCTGGAGGAAATGTAATGAAACTCAGGGGAACAGCAGCAGGGAAAAGGGTAAGGATCTTATTGGACACTGGAAGTACTCTTAGCTTCCTCAGTTTGGACCTAGTTCAGGATTTGGATGGGATTGTGGAAGGGGTAAGAACCTTACAGGTGATGGTGGCCAGTGGGGATAAATTAACTAGTGATAAGAAGGTTTTGGGGTTTAAGTGGCAGATGCAAGGATTCAGCTTTGAGTATGACATTAGGATTTTGGCTACTAAGGGATATGATATCATCCTTGGTAGTGACTGGCTAAAGCTGGGAAGCCCCATCATATTGGATTATGCAGAAATGACCTTCTCCATAACACATTTAGGAGAAAGGGTCAAATTATATGCAGATAGAGGGGAGCACCAATGCGGCATGCATATCATCCCATGATATGTATCAATTCTTGCACAATCGAAATTGGAGTTCGGTAAGTTATTGAAGGACACCGGAAGGAAATGAAGGCCGAGATGGATACACTCTTAGGCCGCTTGAAGAAGTGTTTGGATTGCTTAAAGGATTGCCCCCTAAAAGAGGAGTGGAACACCAAATCATCCTAAAAAATGCAACAAGATGCAGGGCTCCTTACGAGTCTCCCATGCTCAAAAAAAATGAGATAGAAAAAACGGTGGCGTAACTATTAGAGAATGGAGAGATACAAGTTAGTAAAAGTCCCTTCTCATCCCCCCGTGTTATTGGTGAAAAAGAAGGAGGGAACTTGGAGGATGTGTGTTGATTATAGGTACTTGAATAGTCTAACTATTAAGCATGATTACCCCATTCCCTTGATTGATGAATTGTTAGATGAGTTGTATGGGGCCGGATACTATTCTAAGGTGGATCTTAGATCGTGGTACCACCGGATCTTAATGGCACTTCGAATCTAGATATTTGACAAGCATTCAAGACTCACAATGGACATTATGAGTACTTGGTTATGCCATTTGGGCCGTGAACGCACCCGGCCACCTTTCGATCCCTCATGAACCGGACATTCAGAGAAAAATTGAGGAAATCAGTATTAGTCTTCTTTGATGACATATTGATTTATAGCCCTACTTGGTCTGACCACATCAGAGATGTAAGGGAGGTTTTGAAAATTCTGCAAACACAGACTCTGTATGCCAAACTGAGCAAATGCGGTTTGGGCGGACTTGCTGCCTACCTAGGCCATATCATCTCCCATGAGGGAGTATCAACTGACCCAGAAAAGGTTAAATGTATGATGGAGTGGCCTATTCCTACACAAGTAAAAGGGGTGAGAGGCTTCTTGGGCCTAACTGGGTATTATAGGAAGTTCATTAAGGGATATGGTGTGATTAGTAAACCTCTGACCTCTCTATTAAAAAAAGGAGAATTCCAATGGAATGAAGATGCAGAGAAAGCCTTCCTATTCCTAAAACAGGCTATGATTCAAGCTCCAGTATTAGCTCTACCCAACTTCAAGGAGGAATTCTCAGTGGAGACTGATGCTTCAGGAATAGGAATAGGAATAGGAGCTGTCCTGACTCAAGGGGGAAGACCTATTGCCTACTTGAGCAAAGCTCTGGGGGTGAAACACTTGGGTTTATCAACTTATGAAAAGGAATTTTTGGCAGTTCTAATGGCTGTGAGGAAGTGGAGAGGGTACCTGCAGGGGAAACACTTTACTATTAAGACAGATCAACAGGCTTTAAAGCACCTTGTTGACCAAAGGATAACCACACCATTGCAGCAAAGGTGGATCCCAAAGCTCTTAGGCTATGATTACTCCATCATCTACAGGAAGGGGGGGGAGAACAAGGCTGTTGATGCCTTGTCCAGAAGAGAAGATTATGAGCTAGGAAGTATGGCTGTGACTACTGTGATCCCAGAATGGGTGCAAAGGGTGATAAACAGCTATGACCAGGACACAAGCATAGCTAAAATTATGACAGTAAAGGCTCTGGGAGGAGAAGAGTACCCTGACTACACACTACAAGGGGGTATTCTAAGGTATAAGGGTAGAATTGTGATTGGAAACCAGAAACAGTTGAAACACAAGATCATACAGAAATTACATGATTCTGCCCTAGGGGGACATTCTGGTATGGATGGCACATATCAAAGGATCAGGAAATATTTTCACTGGCCAGTCTCGGGGATCGAAGTAACAGAGTGGGTAAATAAGTGTGATACCTGCAGTAGAAGTAAGGTTGAGAGAAAAGGCTACCCCCGGGTTATTACAGCCATTAACAATTCCCCAGCAACCATGGACACACATTTGCATGGATTTTATTGAAGGATTACCTAATTCACAGGGAAAAAAGGTAATCCTAGTGGTGGTTGATAGATTTACCAAGCTTGGGCATTTCATTGGCTTAAGCCACCCCTACACAGCTCTTACAGTTGCCCAAGTTTTTATGGACAATATCATTAAGCTACATGGCCAGCCAGTGAGCATTGTCACTGACAGAGACCCTATATTTACCACTCACTTCTGGACTGAATTGTTCAAGATTATGGGAGTTAAACTGGAATTATCTTCTGCTTACCACCCTCAAACGGATGGCCAGACAGAAAGAGTGAATCAATGTCTAGAAACATACTTGAGATGCATGGTCAAACAGAATCCTAAGAGGTGGTACCAGGTGGCTACCCTTGGTTGAACACTGGTACAACACCAACTACCATACCAGCCTCAAGATGTCTCCATTCGAGGCTATGTATGGGTATTATCCCCCTATCCTATTCACAGGTCCATTTCCCAATACTGATCATGTAGACAGTGAAGATTTAATTCTAAAGAGGCAAGAGATGCAACAGGCCTTTAAGGAGAACCTCAGGTATGCTCAAACTAGAATGGAGAGATATGCAAATCAAAAGAGGGTGGACCGACACTTCAAGGTTGGAGAGTACGTATATCTTAAACTCCAACCTTTTAGACAAAGTTCAGTAATCATGAGGAAGAGTCAAAAATTGTCCCCTAAATACTATGGACCTTACTTAATCCTAGAGAGACTGGGTGAAGTAACTTACCGGTTGGAGCTCCCTCCTGAGGCCAAGATTTGGCCTGTATTCCACGTCTCCCTCCTCAAGCGCTCGGTCAAACCCGGAGTGTTTCAATCCCCAACCCTGCCAGCAGTGGACGAGTCCGGAGAACTCGTCCTCACACCGCATGTGAAGGGAAAGAGGAGTCAGATTAATCGTAAGGGAAGAGAGATCCATTCGTTTTTAATAGAATGGAGTAACAATGGAGGAGCAAAAATCGAAACCTGGGTGGAAGAGACATACCTGAAAAAAATGGTTCAGACGATTCCGCCTTGGGGTCAAGGCTCACAAAAAGAAGAGGGTATTGTCACACACCGGCTAGGAATCGAAGCAAAGGAAATATGGAAGGAGGAAGATGACGCTATAATAAAAGGAGAGGGTTTACTGTGCTACATTTACGAAAAGGAAAGTGAGGAGTTAGATTTGATGATGACGGAGGAAGAAGATTTTGTGGACGCAAATGAGGAATTTGAAACCGTTGATATTAATCGTGGCTAACGGACAAGATTTTTGGATCTGGGCGTTCGTGGACGGCCGAGATATACCCACGTTTTATCTGTTTTAATTCGTAAAAGTGTTAGTTGTTGAAGAACGTTTCTATTTGTATTTAAGGTTCTCGTTCCAGTTGAGAAAATCTATCGAAAAACTTATCCAGTATTTCTTGTTCTTCTGTTTTATCTTCTTGAAGTAGCTAATTACAAAAAAAATATTACAAAAAATCAAGAGTATAACAAGCTCCTTCCTCTTGGATGAGGGGCTGCTCATGTTTATTATCACTTCCCTCATTCCACCGATATTTATGCAACAATTTTCGGTTCTAGATAGCGTGGGACATATGTAGTTTAAGTAATGAACTATGAATGGATTTTCTTGAAAAATTGTAGTAGCTGTTTACAACACCAAGCTTTAGCAGTAGTGCCTCACATTTCAAGTGCTCTCAGTTAGAAGTCAAGAAATCTAGCGAATAGAGTACCTCACGAGTCCTGCAGCTTCGCGCTCGGCAACCTCACATTCGCGCACCTCAATGTAACTTTGCATCTCCCTCTCCTTCATGATCCTATCTTGTATGCCTGCATCCAGAGCCTCCGTCAGCTGCTGAACAAACTTATCTATCAACAACTGTTTCTCAATCCACCTAAGGACCATGTTTTTCTTACAACACAGTCATACTCATACCACACTCTTCAATCTAACTACAAACACCTTCAGCACAAAATATCTTATTCCTCTGAAAAAATTTAAAGAATTCGCATCATGGATTAATTCTTACACATAAAGCCTAATTTGGAAGGAAATTATGCCAAGAAAATAAATGGAAGAATTTCAGATACCGGATGAGCCAATACATGGGGCTAAAATTCAGAAATCCAAATAAAGAATTCCCTTTTCAATTGGATAAATAAAAAATAAAGAAAAAAGAATGCCCATATAACATGTAAAACACAAATACAAGCAAACTCGGAGAGAATGAAAATTTAATACCAAGAATAGCAGAGATAAAAGATTTCACCTTTGAAGATGAGAGAGGGAAAAGGAGAAACTCAAAATCTAGAAGGTAGAGAGCCACAAAATGTTTTCCATTTCTTATATTATTTTTTCTTGATTTCTCCTCTATTTCAAGAATAGTTGATAAATAAGTTCTCATCTACTAATACAATACATTCTCCCAGTTCTTATTTATAGGAGAAAGAGACAAGTAAACTCTACAAAGTTTCATTCACAAAAACAGGTCAATCACAACGTACAAACAACAAACTTTACGAACAACCGTGATCCTATTAGTGAAGCAAATTCAATAAAACAACAACTGATACCATAGAGAAGCGGCCATAAACTGGAGAGTCTTGACCAATTTGATCAACGTTCAATAATCAAGCAACCTAAACCTTATCGGCAAGAAAGAATTGTGCTCCTAAAAGCATAAGCTGAGAACCACAATGGCAGTGTAATAGTGTTCTTCCGAGTATACATCTCCTTCCAAGCTCGGGTTCTCCTTTGATAAACCATAACCTCCTTGTAAGCTGCAAAGAAAACATACTCCTCCGTTATCGTGATTGGAAAAACACACGGCACCATACCCCTAATGCACCGAAGACTCACACTATCAACCAACGACCATTCTTCCTTCTCATAATTCTCCATAACCCAAATATTCAACCACACATCTAACATCTGGACCACACACAGTTTTCCATCCGATTCCAACAAATGAACCCGATTTCCACCCTCTCTAAACACTTGGCTAGGCAGCTGAATCTTCCTCCAAGATCCCGAATCCAAGTCTAGAACTAGCAAACAAGAGTAACTTATTGTCATCCAATGCAAAGCATCATTAGCAAACACAACTTGATTCCTATTCATATTTGTAAACTGCTCATACTCATGCACTGTAACCAACTTCTTCCACTTATTTGTCCCCGAATCAAACACCATAGTTACAAAAGTGTTCTCCGGCCTATGCCCAAACGACCGGTGATACCCAGCCAACACAACATTATACTTCTGCGTCGAAACATTGCAAGCCAAACCGACAAGCGTAGCTTCGCCATCCGGGTAGAATCGGCTATTTGCCCTATCACATGTTCTTGGGAGCAACCTACTCTCCTTAGTCATGGGATTACACACATAATAAACACCCTTATTAGGAATACTAGAACAACACAACAATCCATTACAAGATGCTCTAATCTTAACTCTTTCATTGATAAAACCCAATGAAATTTCAGACACACCCCTCAAATTATCAACAAGAATCAAACTTGGCCTTGGTTCTGGCGTGGGTTCGGTGATCTCTACGAGCATCATAGGGTTTCTAAGGGAAAGCTCGTTGTAAATCTTTGTGAAGAATTTCTCAGAGATTAGATTGTACCAAGTCTTGGACACGCATTTGAGTCTAACTAGGGATTTAACCGGCAATCTTGCGAAAATCTCCATTAGAACCGCGTCCGGGATGAAACCACAGCTCGAATCGAACGAATTCATCCAACAATTCGGATAAATGAATCAAGAAAAAGAATGAAGAAATCGATGGAGAAAGACTTACTCGATATTATCTAATCCAGCATAACTCCCCATAAATTAAAATTTGAGGAAATCGTAGGAGATGGTTTCTTTGAACAGATGGTTGGAATTGAAATGGGAATTGATCGTTGAAAATGAATGTTCGACGTGGCGTTCGTCAGTCGAAGATTTACATTGCGTTATAAGAATATCGGGCCGGGCTTTTGGAAAAGAGCACGGAGAACGGGCCTTCATGTTCTAGGAAAAAAACAGGCACTTTGTTATTAATTTAATTTTTTTAGGAAGCCTTTCACGACATAGACCCCAATTGTAATAAACTTTCAAATTTTATTTATTAAAAAAAACAATTTTTCTTTGTTACTTAGTTATATGTGAATTTTTTACATAGTTTATTAGTTTCTTGTATAAATACAATACGATCCGGAACGACTTGTATGTATCACTTTCGTGTACTCATTAAATCAAGTGGGTCATATTTAACACATGTTAATACCCTTGTGATGTGGACAGCAATGGTATACAAAAAATAATACACACAAACTTTTGTGGCAACGATCACACCTTTTCATTAAGAGTCGTAGTTAAGTTTACCATAAACTGCGAGAAAATTAATAATAATAATAACGATCATATTTATATTTTTCCGAGAATTTATGCGGAATTATCCATAGCAAAAACAAAAAATGTTCTTAAATTTTAAGTGTTATATAATAGAAGCGATTCATAAATAAATAGAAAGGGCAAAGATATAAAAGTATTCGTCAGCTTAGCTCTATAGCTAGTTAGCTAACCTAATAGCTCGAGGTCGATCTCGAATAGCTCAGCAGGCTAGCTCGACTCACTTACACTCTTAGTTCACCCGAAGGTGAAGAAACTAAATTCAAGTTCGCTTGCTGCATTTTGCAGTTTTTCTTGGATACAAGTACATGATAGCAGAGGCAGAGGAAGAGTGCAGATACCATCAACTATTAAGACTATCTTCGCACAAGACGTTGTCTTTCTCGTTTACGGAAGCGCTCCAGCATAAACTGATCTGTGGCAGCTTGCCTCCGACCAGCACCGTCTGCAGCTGAATCGGGATGCTTAGCCTCCTGCCCAGTTTCTTGTGCACCCTTATCCTTGTAAAGCTCCGGATGATCTGAAAATATATGATCATAATCATAAATCATCAATACATCAGCCAAGATTTATGGATCAAATAAGAATCAACCGTCACTCTTCATGCATTATTGGTTGGTCAACAGCCTTCTAGATTCACACTCTTAATCTAGATTTATGGTTATCCGTCATCCAAGTATCTGTGGGTTAGACAGAGCTAGGATAGAGACTTCGCAGTAAACACAAAACGGGTCTGAAAAAACCTGATTGCATACAACTAAACAAGCCGTGTACTGAAAAAAGAACGAACCATCTAGTACTTGTAACCTAACCCATCGAACAACTCCGTTTTTAACTTGGTCATTTAAAGCTCCTTAGTAGGTTAAGGAACTTTAACTTCATTTGAGTAAATCTACTTATGGACAGCATATTAGCAGCAGAGGTACAACTAAAGATTTAAAGTAATCCAGCAGCACTCACTCCATGTTCTCAAAACTTATGCCGGAGGAGAGGGACAGAGACTGGATATTGTTTGCATTGTGATGTAAGGAAAATATAAATGTAGTCCTAGGATTGCCCTGTAAAGGTTCGTGATGTAAGAGAAAGTGTACCCACCTTTTCTAAGTTTTTCCGCGTAGTCCTTGCCACGCTGGAAGAAGTCGGCACTGAAACTTGAAGGAGCGCTGGATTCTGGTTTTGAACGACCCACAAGCCTCTTCTCCTGTAAGAGCTTTTTTGCAGCCTCTGTTTCCCTCAATATTTCTTAGTTTGAATCTAGACAGCAATGAAAGTAGAAGGAAACACTCAACCTCGGCAGCAATTAATTCACGAGCAACAATTTAACTAATTATCATTCCAAAAAAAGAAAGACACTTTTCTGGAATCAAGTGATTCACACTTTCTAAGCATTTTGCACGACAGAAAAAGTATCATCTATATTGCTGACTGATGTAGGGAGCTAAAAACTAGCAGTTCTTGTTGTTGTTAGCATGGTAAAGAATTTGTCCAGAAAGGGAAGTTCACTGACAATCTCTCTCCTCTGAGAATGTGAAAAGATATTGGCAAGAGAAAGTTGCTTGAGTACTCCCTACTGATCAAACGACGAATTTTCAAACAGCAAAAGAAAGAAAAAGCATACTCTATAGGAAGCTGAACTTCGGCAATCCCTGTTGTCCACTGAGTAGAATTTTCTTCTGCGCTTCGCTTCTTCACCTGAATAAGAAATATGGGTGTTTGTAAGTGGTCAATGTCTGCTGGGGTACAAGGTTTGCAAAATACAAACAGTTTAATGGAGTAATAGAAAGACAGCCGTAACTCACCTTCAGATGCTCGGGAATTTTATACAACTCGTCTTCTGCACGCTTAACTTCATTCTCAACTTGGTTTTCAGCATCAATGTTCTTGCCTCTTTTCTTTGCCAATTCTTGTTCTACATATCTCAACCTGCCCATAAGATTTGAGAAGATTAAAAAACATACAGTGCTAACTCAGTTACATAGCTTCTTTAATAAAAAAAAAACACCAAAGCTAACTTCTTTAATTGGTTCTTCTCCCATCCAGATTCAAGTTATTATTTTGTTTGTGCCTTGATATAATTCTCTTCACCAAGAATTTAAAAATAACGACAGCTTCAGTATATAATGTTTTAGACAATGAAACATCATGATCTTAGATAAAATTTGCGGCAAGAAACTACAAACTGCAGACCTCAACCCCCTCATGTTCTGCCTCCTTTGAGATGTAATTCAACAAAATTATGTTATTAATATTATATAACAGGGACTTGGTAAATGGTTGGATAGTTGTAACAATCATGGTTAACAAGATACACACCTAACAGGTCCGGCTCGCTAATGAATCACAACACGAACATCATACTTGTAACAGCTAAATGCTGACTGCATCTTGAAATCACAACATGAACAACATACTGATAAGTGATGACAGCTAAACATTGTTCTCTTTTCAGTTCCCCAAGCATAAGTAAAACCTATGCCAAACATTCAGCAGATATGTTAATATTCGATTAATTCAGTAGTTTAGATACACTCAACTCAACCAACACATTAGCTACAATTTACATCATTCATGCTGCACTTTTTCCTCAAAAACCATCCAGACAAATGCACATTTATAGCCTTGAAAACTAAAGCAAGTGAGCAGTGAATAGATTACATACATATTGGGGTCTTCGACCATGACCGCAGTTTCCTGGGCAAATGTATCTTGCAAATGCAATTCGTTATCAATATCGCCTTCATTCTTATCATTAGCACTTCGAACCAAAGCATCAGCGCCAGCGTTGGTTGCAGCCACCGCAGACGGCACCAGAGTCGGTAGGGCGGGTATTCCCGACTTCCTCTCCCTCTGTCTCTGAAGGAATTTGACCTCCTCCAACGACAAAGTCAATCTGAATCACAATACTCGTCAGGAACAGGAACGGATCTAGCTATGTAAATTCTCAAAACCTTTAACTAATAAAATAGATGAAATTGGGGAAGAACAGCGGCACCGCGGCGCACCTCTTTTGGTCCTGTTCCTCGTCTTCGACCTCTGTACTTCTTTTACGGAAATTCTTCCTGGCCTTCATCAGATGGCGCTGCTATGGAGAGGGAGTTCCACTCCTCCTCGACCGTTTTCGCTTTCTGGAGGACTGCAATTCAAACAGTGGTTTTTCGCTTTTCAAAGATGGAAGGCGATTGTTATGGGGCCCATCATGTATCTTCTTGTAGAATGGATATTTAACTCCAATAATCAATCTTACATTTCTCTATATAATGAAATATTCTATTTTTTTAATTTTAATTATAATTTTTTATTTCTACCAATAGAATATAGAATTTAAGAATTGGGGATCTCGAGAAATTCGAGAAGAGTGCATAATCTACATAATATGAGGATACAAAATAAGTTTTAGATAAATATGTAGAAATTCAAAATTCTATATAATTTAAAGGGGTCATTCCTAGGGCTCTAAACGAAATAAGCTTTATTCGAATAGCTCGAGTTCGAGTCCGAGACTAGTTAGCTCGAAAGTCGTGAGTTCGGCTCCGATTAAATTATATTTCCTTCGTCTCACCGTTATTATCCTACTTTTCTAATCAAGTTAGTTTATTATTCTGTCCTCCTTTCCTAAAATGGTAAAAAAAATAATTTTTAAACTAAAAGGATGTGGGTCTCTTCTTCCCCATTACCCACCCTCACATTCTTATACTTTCTCTCTTCAAAAATTTGTCTCTCACACGATTTCATTCCGCTCCGAACTCGAAAAATTATGAATTTTAACTTTTTGAAAACTTTAGATTATTTATTTAATTACTATACCTTGCAAAAGTTTTGAAGAAATCTC
The DNA here is from genome assembly GCA_028984105.1 of Lavandula angustifolia. Lineage (NCBI taxonomy): Eukaryota > Viridiplantae > Streptophyta > Magnoliopsida > Lamiales > Lamiaceae > Lavandula > Lavandula angustifolia. The sequence continues at coordinate 11,710,953 of CM054802.1, read as the reverse complement.
ATTTCTTCCCACCAATCACTCATCGAAAACTCGTTAATTTCTTAACGTAACTAAAACTCATAAAATTTACACTTAAAGAAACTTTCTTAATCTCCGCGCCGAAAACAAGTGAGACATTAATATCTCAAAAATCCAGCAAAATCAAAAGTCTGAAATTTAGCATTCTTTACTTTTTTTTTTTAAAGATGAAGAAATAAATTTTATAACTACACAAACTTTATAATTATTTCCCTCTTACGCATGAAACTTTCAATTTTATTTCAATTTGTACATACAATTCATACTTCTTTCAATTGCTTCAGTTAATAACTAAATCATTGCCGTTGAAAATGAGGTAGCCTAACTCCCTTTTAAGTTCTACATAGAAGAATTTGATCCATTCAGTTTCACTAAAACTTGTGTTCGATTGCCAAAACTAAAAGCTCCTTAATTATTACAAGAATAAATTGGTACGAAATTGAAAATTCAACCAAAAAGGCCATATCTATCATACTAAAGTTCTGGACATTTCTGGGCTGTGTATAACTGACACAGAGACATAAGAGTTATAAATAATTGAAGCAATTGAAGAAATGAAGGAAGTAATTAACTCGGCAACTATATCAGTTAGTTTTATAATGTTTTTGTAATCGACAAATCCTATATAAAAAAATTATATTTGTTTCTATAACAAAATTTAAGTTGTATATGAACTTTATATAAATTGAAATTAAATTCTAAGTTTATGTATGAATTTAAATGAAATTCAAAGTTCATGTGCAAAACGAAGATAATTACAAAGTTTGTGTATTTACAAGAATAAAAAAATTTGAACGTTTGGTTAGATGCTAATCAGGCTACCACGTGCGGAGACAAGTCACGTCGGAAAATATCATGTCAGTTTTGATTTCGCCGGATTTTTGACAAGTGTACAATATTACACAATCGAAAGTTCATGTATTTACAGGCGAATTTTAAAGTCCGTGTGCAAAACGGGAATTTGACAAAAGTTCATGTATTTTGAGACAAATAATCCTTGATTTTTGGAATGACAATAGAACAATGCACTTTATATATTAATTCTCGTTTATCTCTATTTTTCTGTCAAATTCTTTTTAGTTTGTTATCCTTAGAATTTTTGTTAAAATCGAAATCGAATTGATCCAAATCGAAACTTTGGAGTTAAAAATAGAATCGACCCGATTTTTTTTTGGTTTCATAATTGGTTTTGCAAAAATATAGAATCGAATTTATGGTTAATTGAAATTACAGTTCGGTTTTGCCGAATTGACACCCTTAATTGTAATGAACATCAATATTTTGTCTAAAAGATTAGCTCCTGGAATGAAAAGGATCTAATTGTTCCTCTTATAATTTATAATCTGGATCGATTTTATTAAGAGATTAAGTGTTGTAATTCACATGGTTAAATTAAAGATGGAAGTGGAGCAGAAATGCAGTCATTTCCTCCATTATGCTATCATCCTTTTCAGAAACAATTAAACAATCCACGCCATATAATTTGCTTTTTCCAAAAAGTTGGTTCACACTATTTGATGGAATGTTTGAAGAGAGAGAGACTATGGCTTATAATTTAAAGCATATGATGTTTTAGTTAGAGAAACATGATTTATGAGCATCATGTAATTGCTCAATCTCACATTATAAATAAGAAATTAAAATCTAGGTTGATAATTGTTGATTCAGTTATACTTGTAAAGATGCCGATCATCAAAAGCTCTGTTGATCAAAAAAATATTTATTTCTTTCTCCTATTCTTTTCTGTTCTTTCATTATTGTTTTTGTATCAATTTTTGCCAAAGAGTTTATTTATAATCCAGTAATTGTTAAAATTTTAATTTGTTAGATAAATGTTGAATTCATAAAAATTATGTGTTTAAAAGAATTAATCTCTCTCTTTCTCTCTAAACTGTTGTTTCCGGTACAAATACACTCTGAAATGAATGAGGTATTTCTCTCTCTTCTTCTCATCTCCACATCTATCTTTTCCACCTAAAACTAAGACAACCTGCTAAATTCTCCACTTTCCATCTTCAATCCAACGCCGAGTATCAGCACAAGTCCAAGATCCCCAAAGCTGAAGTCCTATTTCTCTTCATTCTATGGCAAAATCAGTGATATATTTGGGTCTGAATCGAGCTGCAACGATTCGTCGAGCAATTCTGCGAGAGTCTTCATACTGTCCAGCTGTTGATTCTCAATTTTTCTTCACATTTGGCAATGCCAATAGACAAATCAGATGTTTTTCCCCAAAACCCAGATTCGATGTCGCCGGCATTAGAGAGCCGGATGATGCGGTTGCGTTGTTTCGAGAAATGGTCAGATCTCGGCCCCTCCCTTCTACTTCTGTATTTACGAAATTGTTGGGTTCTGTTGTAAAGATGAAACATTACTCTCTTGCCCTCTCTATGTTCGACGAAATGCTTCAACGAAAAGTTCTTGTAGATGAATACATCTTGAGTGTTGCGGTGAATTGCGTTTGCCGGCTGAATCGAGTTGATATAGGGTTTGCGATTTTAGGCAGCTTTTTCAAGCGTGGATACCAACCAAATGTGGTTACCTTCAACACCCTCATGAAAGGGCTTTTCCTTGCAAGGAAAGGGGTTGAAGCAGAAATCTTATTTAAGAAGTTGTGGAGAGAAAAACAATACGAGTTGAATGAAATTACATATTCTACGGTGATAGATGGATTGTGCAAAGCTGGCCGTACTCTCACGGCGTATCATTTGCTGAATTTGTTGGAGAAAGAAAGATGCAAACCAGATATTTTTTGTTATAGCTCGTTAGTTGACAGTCTTTGCAAGGACGGAATGATTGATGAAGCCCTTCAACTCTTCTCCAACTTGACGGAGAAGGGTGTTTCACCCGATGTTGTAACATACAGTTCAATGATTCAGGGCTTATGCAACTCTAGTAGATGGAAAGAGGTTGAAGGCTTATTAAAGTTAATGGCAGCTCGTGAGATCTCTCTGGATGTGGTTACTTTTAGTATTTTAGTAGATGCTTATTGTAAAGATGGAATGTTGAAAGAGGCCAAGAATGTTATAAAAATTATGAAGCGAGTCGGTGTTCAACCCAATATAGTCACTTACAATGCATTGATAGATGGATATAGTCTGCAAGGACATGTGGATGAAGCTAGAAGATTGCTCGATTCAGCAGTGGAATCGGGCCTTAAGCCTGATATTGTCAGCTACAGTAGCTTGATGAATGGGTATTGCAGAAAAGGGAAAGTGGATGATGCTTTGCATCTATTTCTGGAAATCCCTTACAAAGGGTTAGAGCATTCTGTGATCTCTTACAGTACCATGTTACGGGGGCTATTTCGAGTCGGGAGATGCAATGATGGCTTGAAGCTTTTCAAAGAAATGCAAGCTCGAGCAATTTCCCCTAATATAAGGACTTACAATATCCTCTTGTACGGCCTGTGCACAAATCATCATGGTTTTGAAGCATCCTCATTCCTACATATGATGGAAGAAAATGGTGTCTTTCCCAACATAGTCACTTATAATATCCTTATTCATGGATTTTGCAAGTATAAAAGACTTGACAAAGCCATGAGTCTCTTCAATGAGCTCCCATCCAAAGGCTTGGAGCCCAACACAATAACATTTAGCATTCTTATGGATGCACATTGTCCAGAAGGGCAAATGGATGAGGCTAAGGATTTACTTCTGAAAATGGAAGAATCTGGGTGTTCTCCGGATCGTGGGATGTACAACTTATTTGTAAAGGGTTTTCTCATAAACAATGAGGTGGAGCGTGCAATTCCACTCATGGAAGAGATGGTCACAAGGGGCTTTTTATTGGATGCTGCCACTTTCCGAATGCTGCTCAGCTATCTACGTCTACAAGGTAGAGATAGTCTTCTCTTTAATATTGTTAAAAAACTTGTCCCAAAGAACATATTTTAGTTTTTGTATTGATGAAGGTGGTGTTGATTAGGGAAGAAGGAAAGGTAGAGGCGGAATATTTGTTATATTGGTTAGTGTAGGAGAGATCCTTCCTCTTGGAATAGTTTGTACAATTTTTTGTTGAATGTCATTTGCTTATTGTTGACGCTACGAGTAAAGTAATGCCATTAAATTTGTCGATTTCATTTGAGCTCTTGATATCTTGACTCTTCTATAATTAATTTTGAAACTAGACTCCAGAGCCATTTGGCTGGAAGAATTTGGAATCGGGTATCAGTATGAATCTGTTATATGATGTTTGGATGAGGGGTATGAAAATTAAAATCTTGGAATGATATCTAAAAATTAGGAATGGGCAAAACCCAAATACGATTAAGCCCCTCAATAAAGTAATAACGCTGGTAATCGAGAAAAAATATTCATTTAAAGAGGTTATTACTTTATCGAACATTATTTTAGTGCATTGACCTATATCGAGACTAGAAAGAAATTATTATCTTGCGAGATTATTACTTTATCGAGGTTTAATTGTAGTTGATGGATGTGTTTCATTCCAAATCCAAATATAATTCCTTTAAAAATTTCATATGTCCCATAAGAGATGGTTACTTGATATATATAACGATTTTAAAATTTTAAAATTATATTTATAATTTGTATTATATTATATTATATTAATAAAAATATAAATTATACTAATATAATAAATTATAAATACATTATATTAATATAATTACAAATTTGTAATTGCAATTCTTATTTTATATTTTATAACCTATATTTTATATAATATAACTTATAAATTAATATAAAAATAAATTATATTTATCATATAAATATAATTACGTTATATAATTTGTATTTATAAAAGATTTTATATTATATAACTTATATTTTTTATTTATGCAAAATTAATAATTTTAATTATTTATTAGAATTAATATTAATATTTATGTGAAATCGTATTTATATTTATATTTGAAATCGTATTTATATTTATTTGAAATCGTATTTATATTTCACTGTCGAGTGTCCTAAATCAATGAATGAGATTAGTTCTTATATTTTAGTTCCCACCAAGAATGTTAGTTTTCATTTGATCCACTCGATATTTAAATATATTCACATTTATGTGATATTTTATACTCTCTCCGTCGTATTTTATTAGTCCAATTTCATGACTGAGATTAAATAAATTTTTTTATGTATAAAATAAGATAAAGTTGTTGGGATCCACTAGATATTTTGGATGATTATTTAAATTAAAAAAAATATTGACCAATGGAATGTGATAATAAAAAAAGAGAAAGGAGACAAATAGAGTAGGTCTAAAGGAGTAATAAATAAAAATTATAAAGAGATTTAATTATGATTTTAATTTTCTACCAATAGAATTTAAGAATTGGGGATCTCGAGAATTTCGGGAAGAGTGAAATCTACAGATTATGAGGATACAAAATAAGTTTTAGAAAAATATGTAGAAATTCAAAATTCTACATAATTTAAAGGGTCATTCATAGGCTCTAAACGAGCTAAGCTTTATTCGAATAGCTCGAGTTCGAGCCTAAGACTTATTTAATATTCATCAACTTTTTCAAGACGAATTCGAGCATGAGACTAGTTAGTTCAAAAGTCGCGAGTTTGCTCGATTAAATTATACTCCCTCAATCTCGTTATTATTGTCCTACTTTCTTAATCAGGTTGTCCCGTTATTAATATCATTTTTCCTAAAATGATAAAAAACAATTCTTAAACCTAAAAGGATGTAGGTCCCTTCTTATCTTACCCACTACCCACCCTCACATTCTTATACTTTCTCTCTTCAAAAATTTCTCTCATACGATTCCGTTCCGTTCCGAACTTAGAAAATTATAAATTTTAACTTTTTGAAAACTTTAGATTATTTTTTCAATTATAATATGAAAAGATAGAAAAAAAAAAAATCGATTGCATCTACTATACCTTGCAAAAGTGTTGATGAATTCTCATTTCTTCCCACCAATCACTCATCGAAAACTGTATCAATTTCTTAACATAACTAAAACTCATAAAATTTACACTTAGACAAACTAGCAAAATCAAAGCTAACATGGCATTTTGTGGCATATGATGAGTCTCCACACGTGATTTGTTCGGTCAAAGATCGAACCAAAAATCCGAAATTTCATATTCTTATAACTACACAAACTTTATAATTATTCTCTCTTACGTATGAAACTTTCAATTTGTACATACAATTCATACTTCTTTCAATTGCTTCAGTTAATTGCTAAATCATTGCCTTTGAAAATGAGGTAGCCTAACTCCCTTTCAAGTTCTACGTAGAAGAATTTGATCCATTCAGTTTTCACTAAAACTTGTGTTCGATTGCCTAAACTAAAAGCTCCTTAATTATTACAAGAATAAATTGGTACGAAATTGAAAATTCAACCAAAAAGGCCATATCTACCAATACTAAAGTTCTGGACATTTCTGGGCTATGTATAACTGACACAGAGACATAAGAGAGTAATTAATTGAAACAATTGAAGAAATGAAGGAAGTAATTAACTCGACAACTATATCAGTTAGTTTTATAATGTTTTTGGAATCAACACATTTTATATAAAAATTACATTTGTTTCCATAACAAAATTTAAGTTGTATACGAACTTTATACAAATCGAAATGAAATTCCAAGTTTATGTATGAATTTAAATGAAATTCAAAGTTCATGTGCAAAACGGAGATAATTACAAGTTTGTGTATTTACAAGAATAAAAAATTTTGAACGTTTGGTTCGATGCTGACTGGGCTACCACGTGCGGAGACACGTGACGTCGAAAATATCATGTCAGCTTTGAATTCGCCGGATATTTGACAAGTGTGCAATTTTACACAAATCGAAAATTCATGTATTTACAGGTGGATTTTAAAGTCAGTGCGAAACGGGAATTTGACAAAGTTCATGTATTTTGAGACAATAATCCTTGATTTTTGGAATGACAATAGAACAATGCACTTTATATATTAATTCTCGTTTATCTCTATTTTTCTGTGAAATTCTTTTTAGTTTGTTATCCTTAGATTTTTTGTTGAAATCGAATTGATCCAAACCGAAACTTTTGAGTTAAAAATAGAATCGAACCGAATTTTTTTTGGTTTGATAATTGGTTTTGCAAAAATATAGAATCAAATTTATGGTTCAAATTAAGTTCGGTTTTTGCCGAATTGACACCCTTAATTGAAACTATGAACATCAATATTTTGTGTAAAAGATTAGCTCCTGGAATAAAAAGGATCTAATTTTTCATCTTATAATTTATAATCTGGATCTATTTTATTAAGAGATTAAGTGTTGTAATTCACATAGTTATATTAGAGATGGAATGCAGTCATTTCCTCCTCTATGTTGTCATCCTATTCAGAAACAATCAAACAATCCACCCATATAATTTGCTTGCTTTTCCAAAAAGTTGGTTCACAATATTTGATGGAATGTTGAAGAGAGAGAGAAACATGATTTATGAGCAATCATGTAATTGCTGAATCTCATATTTTAAATAAGAAATTAAAATATAGGTTGATAATTGTTGATTCAGTTATATTCCTAAAGATGCTGATCATCAAAACCTCTTTTGATCAAAAAATTATTTTATTTCTTTCTCCTCTTCTTTTCTTTTCTTTCATTATTGTTTTTGTATCTATTTTTGTCATAGTGTATATTTAATCCAGTAATCCTTGTAATTGTTAAAATTTTAATTTGTTAAATAAATGTTTAATTCATAAAAATTGTGTGTTTAAAAGAATTAAATCTCTCTCTCTTTCTCTCTAAACTGTTGTTTTCCGGTACAAATACACTCTCAATTAGGTATTTTCGAGATTCTCTCTCTTCTTCTCATCTCCACATCTATCTTTTCCACCTAAAACTAAGACCACCTGCTAAATTCTCCACTTTCCATCTTCAATCCAACGCCGAGTTTCAGCAGAAATCCAAGATCCCCAAAGCTGAAGTCCTATTTCTCTTCATTCTATGGCAAAATCAGTGATATATTTGGGTCTGAATCGAGCTGCAACGATTTGTCGAGCAATTCTGCGGGAGTCTTCATATAGTCCAGCTGTTGATTCTCGATTTTGCTTCACATTTGGCAATACCAATCGACAAATCAGAAGCTTTTCCCCAAAACCCAGATATGATGTCGCCGGCATTAGAGAGCCGGATGATGCGGTTGCGTTGTTTTCAGAAATGGTGAGATCTCGGCCCCTCCCTTCTACTTCTGTATTTACGAAATTGTTGGGTTCTGTTGTAAAGATGAAACATTATTCTCTTGCCCTCTCTATGTTCGACGAAATGCTTCAACGAGAAGTTCTTGTAGATGAATACATCTTGAGTGTTGCGGTGAATTGCTTTTGCCGGCTGAATCGAGTTGATATAGGATTTGCGATTTTAGGCAGCTTTTTCAAGCGTGGATACCAACCAAATGTGGTTACCTTCAACACCCTCATAAAAGGGCTTTTCCTTGCAAGGAAAGGGGTTGAAGCAGAAATCTTATTTAAGAAGTTGTGGAGAGAAAAACAATACGAGTTGGATGAAGTTACATATTCTACCGTCATAGATGGTTTGTGCAAAGCTGGGCGTACTCTCACGGCGTATCATTTGCTGAACTTGTTGGAGAAAGAAAGTTGCAATCCAACTATATTTGGTTATAGCTCGGTAATTGACAGTCTTTGCAAGGACGGAATGGTTGATGAAGCTCTTCAACTCTTCTCCAAATTGACAGAGAAGGGTGTTTCACCTGATGTTGTAACATACAGTTCATTGATTCACGGCTTATGCAATTCTAGCCGATGGAAAGAGATGGAAGATTTATTAAAGTCAATGGCAGGTCAAGAGATCTCTCCCAATGTGGTTACCTTTAATATTTTAGTGGATGCTTATTGTAAGGAGGGAATATTGAAAGAGGCCAAGAATGTTATAAAAATTATGACGCAAGTTGGTGTTCAACCCGACATAGTCACTTATAATGCATTGATAGATGGATACTGCCTGCAAGGACACGTTGCTCAAGCTGGAAGATTGCTCGATTCTGCAGTGGATTTGGGTCTCAAGCCTAATATTGTCAGTTATGGTAGCTTGATGAATGGGTACTGCAGAAAAGGGCAAGTGGATGATGCTTTGCATCTATTTCTGGAAATCCCTTCCAAGGGGTTAGAGCATTCTGTGATCTCTTATAATATCATGTTACAAGGATTATTTCGAGTCGGGAGATGTTTTGATGGCTTGATGTTTTTCAAAGAAATGCAAGCTCGATCCATATCCCCTGATATATGGACTTACAATATCCTGTTGCACGGTCTGTGCACAAATCAACGTGTATATGAAGCATTGTCATTCCTAAATGTGATGGAAGAAAATCGCGTCTTTCCCGACATTTTCACATATAGTATCCTTATTCATGGGTTTTGCAAGTATAAAAGACTTGACAAAGCCAGGAGTCTCTTCAACGAGTTCGCATCCAAAGGCTTGGTGCCCAACACAGTGACATTTAACATTCTTATGGATGCACATTGTCGAGAAGGGAAAATGGATGAGGCTATGGATCTGCTTTTGAAAATGGAAGAATGCGGGTGTTCTCCGAGTCGTGTGACCTACTACTTATTTGTTAAGGGTTTTCTCATAAACAATGAGGCAGACCGTGCAACTCCACTCTTGGAAGAGATGGTGACAAGGGGCATCTTACTTGATGCTGCCACTTTCCGAATGCTGCTCGGCTATCTACGTCTACAAGGTAGAGATAGTCTTCTCTTTAATATTGTTAAAAAACTTGTCCCAAAGAACATATTTTAGTTTTTGTATTGATGAAGGTGGTGTTGATTAGGGAAGAAGGAAAGGTAGAGGCGGAATATTTGTTATATTGGCTTGTGTAGGAGGAGGGATCCTTCCTCTTGGATTACTTTGTACAATTTTTTGTTGAATGTCATTTGCTTATTGTTGAAGCTATTTGAAAAAGGTTTAAGTCTTAAAGTAATGCCATTAAATTTGTCGATTTCATTTGAGCTCTTGATATCTAGATTCTTCTATAATTAATTTTGAAACTAGACTGCGGTGCCGTTTGGTTGGAGGAATTTGGAATCGGGAGTATGAATATATTATATGATGTTTGGATAAGGGGGTATGGAAATTAAAATATTGGAATGATATCTAAAATTTTAGGATTGAGCAAAACCCAAATAATTGATGGATGAGTTTCATTCCAAATCCAAATATGATTCCTTTAAAATTTTCATATGTCCCACAAGAGATGGTTACTTGATATATATAACGATTTTAAAAAATGAAAATTATATTTATAATTTATATTATATTATATTAATAAAAATATAAATATAAATTATACTAATATAATATAAATACATTAAATTATATTATATTAATATAATTACAAAATTTTGTAATTGCAATTCTTATTTTATATTTTATAACCTATATTTTATCTCATCGTCTCCTCCGCCACACATTCGACACTACGCTTCTTTCTCTCTCATTCAACCCACTTTACGACGGATTTTCCGCCGTCATCCCACCCCCCCTAAACCATCATAAACAATTGGTGCCGCCACCACCACCTCGACCCAAACTAGATTCTACTCAAAAAAGTTTTTTTTTTTTTAAATTTATGGATCCCACCACTTTATACGTGCCAACTAGTTACTTGTATATATAACATTTTACATGAAAATTTATTTATAATTTATTATAAAAATTTTAATTTACTAATATAATTTAAATACATTATATTAAATACATTAATATAATTACAAAATTTTGTCGGACGGGACGGAGGGAGTATAATATAACTTATAAATTAATATAAAAATAAATTATATTTATCATATAAATATAATTAAATTTATATAATTTGTATTTATAAAAGATTTTATATTATATAACTTATATTTTTTATTTATGCAAAATAAATAATTTTAATTATTTATTAGAATTAATATTTATATTTTTTTTATTTTATAAGTTAATTGTAAAATAAAATTTGTAAAATTTCACTCTAAAAGAACCAGTGCACCAAACAACAAGCATAATAATGATTCTTAACCAAAAGATTCAAACCAAATAATTATGTTGGAATGAATCAGTTCATTCCACCTTGAAATGATGAATTTGAACCCGAACCCGATTACAAACTGTGAACCAAACGCTCCTGAGTTTATCTAATTTATGCAAAGGATTGCAATTTTGTACTAGTGTCTGTTGAACGCTACTTTCCATAATGATATAGATCTTAAATGAGGGTAATTAGCCATGCAGAAAAAAGGGAGTACATCCAAGTCTATTTTGTGAGCATCAAAATATCTCATATAAAAAGTAAGATTACTAAAAGCAATTTCAATTGATAGGAAAAAAAAAAAAAAAAAAAAAAAAAAAAAAAAAAAAAAAAAAAAAAAAAAAAAAAAAAAAAAAAAAAAAAAAAAAAAAAAAAAAAAAAAAAAAAAAAAAAAAAAAAAAAAAAAAAAAAAATTTTTTTTTTTAAATAAATTAAATTTTTTTTTTTATAAAAAAAAAAAAAAAAAAATAATAAAACAAACTTAGGCAGTTAGATCATATGACGAATAGGTTATCATGATTTTGTCATGTGATGCACCTTTGTCACACTGAAATCAATATCTTATCTTACGTAGAATCTTTATAATTTAATATTCATTAAATTAATAACATTTTTAGATTTTTTTTTCCGATTTCGACTCAGGTCAGTGTAAAAGATCATCACATTTAATAAGTTAATAAGATAATAATTTTCAGACTTTTTTAATTGGATCAAAATGTTTCGGTGATGTTTTCTCGAACTGTGAAGAGTCACGCAATAAGTGTTTGCTCGCGCATAACTATTTCCAAGGGAATTGTATTATTTTTATTGTTTTATAGTGTTCATTGTCAATAAATGTTTATATCATTGTACTTATTTTGTAAATGAATACATTCATTATTTCTTAACAAATTAATAGAATTTAATGTTTCCAAATAGTAAATAATAAAATAACATTAAATATGATTTATAAATAGTTTTTTTATATATTTATCTAAATAAAATTCGATTATGTTCAAATTCAAAAACTCTCTCTAAATTAATTTAAAGTAATTTAATTGTATGTGTTTTATTGTTGAAGTCATGTTGGGCAAAGAATTAAAAGACCAACTGCTGACTTGCCTTTTGAAAATAGTTGATCAATACCACAATAAGTTATGCTAATCAGAATATGAATCGATCTAGTTAATTCTTTCGCCGACTATAGAACATGAAATTAAGTAATTAACACGTTTAGTTTGATTTAATCTGTTGATATTCAAAAATTGGTCGAATATATAATATATTGATATTGATATAATACATAGTTCATTCATGTATTTAAGATCAGTCAAGGTAGAAGATAAGGGCTTGCAAATGATACTCCCACTTCAGATTTTGAATCATTATGTCTTTTTTTTTTTTTTTTGTATAATTTGCAGCAACGAGAATCTTAGTAAAGATAGATATTATGTTTTTTTTTGGCTAAAATTAACCTTGGGCCATGTGGTTAGGATGCACCAGGCATAGTTGCAAAGGTCCCATTTTTATGTGCATTTGTGTTGCTCTCACTTCTGTCATTTTTATTAATTAAAATAACTGTTTTTGCTATCCTATCTATTTTCATAATTCGAAAATGATTAGAAACGTCTCCGATTTGTAGAGCCGGCAAAATGGGCTTGATTTGGTGGGCCGCCCAGGTGCCTGAAAAAAGAGTTGGATTGGACTCTGAAATTAGAAGTTTGAAGGTGTATTGGGCTTATAAAGTCCGCCCAAAAAATCTACATGTTTTATGGACTTTGGGCTAAAAAACCCCGAATAAATTTGCATAATTGTTAAATAATATTAATAGTATGATATAAATACAAATAAAATAGATGGGATAGAAAAACTAATCAAAAAAAGATTCAAAATGCGATCGATATATGTTAAAACTTGGCGATTTTAAATTCTTTATTGTCTTAATTTGAATTTTTGTGATGTATATTTGTGTACGACTTTGGATTTTAGTATTTATTTGTAAATAAATCTATAATATGATCTATTTAATTTATTTAATTACTTTACAAATTATACTTTATTCAACATTGTTTAGTTTCAATTATATATTAATACTATTTTTATACAACAAATATATAATTAAAAGATAATAAAAATTATTAAAAAATTAGTAGGCTAGGCCTACCCTCCCGCCCGAAAACCCGGGGTCGGGTTGGGCTTAATATATTACTGCCCGAAAAGGTACCGGGCGAGCTTGGACAGGTCAAAAAATTGAGTTGGCCCAGAGGGTCTGGGACCTGGTCGGTCCGCCTGCCTATTTTGCCACCTCTACTAATTTGTACACCGGAATTGGATCTTGGTTGGAAATCATCCATCCAATAATCAGATGCGATTTTAGACAAATGCATCAAGTCACAATAAGTTGATAAATTTTAACTTTTTAAATATAATTCTAGAATTTTGATTTCGATATATAAAATCGAAACAACTCATATCAAATTTTGAACTCAAAATTCTCCTTTTTCTCAATAAAATTGAAACTAGGGTGTCAACCGGACCGAATAACTGGTCGAATCAAATCAAACTAAACTTTTTAAAAATGAACCACCAAACAAAAAAACAATTGGTTTGTTATTTAGTTTTGATTTGATAGTCATCGAATATAATGTTAAGAATAGCTAGAATTTCAGAAGAAGATGTCATTGGTTTGATGAGAAATAAAAAGGAATATAAAAAATTCGAGTGACTGAAGCTGAAGCAGCTACTTTTGAAGTAACAGGAAGAAAAGCAATGACTGGAGTGGGAGAGTCAGAGTCGAAAAGAGGATTCCTCACTTCTTTCTCTCATTTCCTCACTTCTTTCTCTCATGCAAAACCACGTGCGAGGGTAACCCATGTGCTAGGGCATTGAGTAAACCCGCTCGTGAGTAAGGAAAAAAAAAAAAAAAAAAAAAAAGAAAAAAAAAAAAAAAAAAAAAAAAAAAAAAATAGTAGGAGGTAACCACGCTACCGAGTGCGCGTTGAGTAAAACCCGCTCTCTGCAATAGTCTGCATAGGAGGGTTAAATCACCCTAGGCTAACTATAGGTAACAGACACACATAGCGGTTCTAATGGAATTTGAACCCATGACCTTTCGGTCTCGGGCCACCCACCTTCACCGCTACGTCATCCCAATGGGACATTAACGTATTTTTCTTAACTATGTGTTTGAGTGATAAAGTTTCTTGATGTAACTAGTAGTACAGAATGGATCATGTGATAATCCACATTTAATGTGAGAACTGCGAACCATGTATAATCATTATACTCTCTCCGTCCCATAGAATGTGTCTCCTTTCTATGGGTTACGGAGATTAAGAAACTTGTATTGTGTGGTAGATATTTTTTGACTTTTAGCTAGTTAATTTTAATCCACACATTATTTGTTTTTTAGAAACATAACACATTCTATGGGACGACCTAAAAAGGAAAACAAGACACATTTTATGGGACGAAGGGAATATATTTTATGCATAATCCTTATATTTTTATGCAAAAAACTTATAATTTTATATTATTATAATATTTATATGTTTTATGCAGAATGCAAAAGTATTAAATTTCAAGATTTTTTTCATAAAATATATAAGGATTATGCATGAAATATCTAAAGATTATGCATGATTCGCAATTCTCACATTTAATGTGATTCTCACCAGATCCACACCCACTAGTAGTATATAGTATTGATTATATTCTTAGATTTTTGGAATAACAATAGCACAACACACTTCATACATTAATTCTTCGTTTATCTCTACTTTTCTAACAGTTTCACTTTAGTTTTGTTATCTTCAGAATTTTTGTTAAAACCAAAACCAAACTAATCCAAAATGAAACTTTTGACTTAAAAACCGAATTGAACTGAACTAAAAAAAAATTTATTTGATATTTGATTTTGCAAAAATAGATAATCGAATTTATGGTTAATTGAGATTTCGGTTCGATTTTTAGCGAACTAGAACCTATGATTGAAACTATGAACACGAATATTTCGTCTTAAAATTTAGCTCTTAGAATAAAATAAAGAAAAGTTTTGATTATTCCTCTGTTTGAGAATTGTTAATTCAGTTATATTCCTAAAGAGTAAAGATGCCAATAATCAAAACATCTTTTGATATAAATGATAATGCATAATGGATAATGGGAGCAATTAAATATATTTTTTATTTATACTTAATTATTGATTTGTTCCAAATTGAAAAAAGTTAGTACT
Organism: Lavandula angustifolia; assembly: GCA_028984105.1. Lineage (NCBI taxonomy): Eukaryota > Viridiplantae > Streptophyta > Magnoliopsida > Lamiales > Lamiaceae > Lavandula > Lavandula angustifolia. The sequence goes on along the minus strand of CM054802.1, from coordinate 11,695,723 downwards.
TTTTTATTTTCTTGAAGTTGAAATTTATTTAAAAAATAAAATTAAAAACCGTGAAATCAGAATCTAAACCGTACGTGGACGGTTCGGTCCAGTTTTGAGTTTCGAGGATTCTACTTCTTATATCTTTTGTTGTTGAATTAATTTTATTAATTTGTACTCCATGGTAAATATATTAATATTAATGTAATATTTGTTGTTGTTAATGTTAATCATCATTAGATATTATTTTAAATTTCTATCGGTGTGAATGGAGATTAAGAATTTTGGTATTGACCAAATACTTTGTAATTTTAATACGAATTTGTAAATTTGGTGAATTAAAGTACGAAATTTTAACTTTTTGTAATTCAAGATACATTCCGATTTATAAATTTTTTCAATTGCCGACAAATATCGAAACGACGTCTTTTTGCACAAGTGGTCGCCAAGCTAGACCATGTTTGCCAAATTATTAAAAAGGAATGACCTCGTTTTTGGATAATGTGGTACCTCACATAATATAAACAAGATTTTAGAAAATTCACAACACAATCTATGAATTGAAAGAAATCTTCACCTTTTTCTTTTCGCTCTCCTTTGCTATTGTCCACGTAGGCATCCATCCACCTAAGCTTTCTAGCGGCTGAAAAAAATTGGGGATTGGAGCGTGTTTTGAATTGTAAAAATTTAAAACTTCATGTTTTAATTCGCCAAATTTACAAGTTTATGTTAAAAATGCAAAATTGAAAAAATTCGAGCTTTATTTGGTTATTACCGCTTAAGAATTAGGAGATTGATTTGGTAAAGAGGGCGACTATTTGCAATTACTAAGGAGTAAAACATAAATTACAAAAATCTTAGAATTCTGCTTAATTTGGATTAACATTCATAAATCCATGTATTTGTGTGTCTTTTACTTCTTTAATAAATACTTAAGAAAAATGTGATGAAAGTTTTTCAATTTTGCATAAGTGTGAAGGTAAAAAATACATAAATTGGGGATTCTATAACGAGATTACCATTCAAAATGTGTCATAGAATTTAGATTGATTTAAGTCCCGTTTGGTTGTCAGGAAAGTAATGTTGTCAGGGAATATGATTATGTGGAATATGATTGTGAGGAAAATGATTAAGGAAAGTAAAATTTTTGAGGAATTTGATTCCGTGAAATATGATTCTAAAGAAAGCAGATTACTTGCACTTGTTTGGTTGATACTAGGAAATGTAAAATCATGTTATTAATAATATGAATAAAATATATTTATCATCAATTATTTGTTAATTGTCATATTATTATTTCATAAATATATAAAATCACCGAAAATATTATTATTGATAGTTTTTTATTATATAATTTATAATAAATTATTCGAAATATTTAGTTAAAAATATATTTTTTAATGTCATTAACATCTTTTTTAATAATAATAATAATAAATATTAGTTAAAAACATTTTTTTAATATTAATAATATCTTTAATAATAATAATAAACTTATTAAAGTACTCACTTATTTTAATAATAATATTTTTCAGAATAATAAAAAAATTATTTACGAAAAATAGTTATTATTAAATAGTTATTAATGTTCATAAATAAAAAAATAAAAATAATAAATTATTATTATTGTTTATGTATTTATCGGACGATATTCGTATTCGAAATTAGATATTTAAAGTAGTAATTGATAAGTGGAGACGATGTAAATACCAAACGCTAATAACACAAAGATGAAAGAGCGACGTGGAAACAAGCTGAAGGCCGACTTGTGAGGTTACAAATTCAGAGCTGAGCTGAAGACACTGTGGAAGTGGATTGCAAGCTATTTGGTCTGCGATGTCAGTATCTTCACAGACGCTTCGTTGCTTCAGCTCCCCTCTCTCATCATCTGCTGCTTCTTCGTCTTCCTATTATCAATGTCCGCATACTGCCACTCTCCGCCTCAATCGCTGCTTGCGCTCGGCCTCGGTGCAGGAAGCGCTAATTCCTTCTGAAATTGAGCATAAGCGGAACGATGAAGAAAAACCTAGCAGTAGTAACAGCAGCAGCAGCTCAGGAATTCAGGTGCCGAGGCAGAAATATATATCAGTTTCCAAATCGGAATTACTGGATGCTATTATTTCCGACATGTTCCCCTCGTCGGAGGAAGCTCCTCAATTCCGTGCTCTTTCACAGTCAGTAATTCTTCCATTCTACTTTTGGTGTTTATCTGTTGAGTGTTGTAACTTTTGTTAGTATATTCTGATTCTATAATTGCAGATGCTTGGATTCGATTCTTCACGCCGAGCATAAGACCATTTTAGAGGAAATGAGAGGTTACTATGACGATCTCGCTCCTTCCACCAAGACCAAGGCAGTCAAGAGCGATGATAATGATGATGATGATGATGATTTTGCAGCTGTGGCGGGGGAGGATAGTGAATCTGAACAAGATGAGACACACTCCAAATCAAAGCTATTGTTGCCACTTGGCTTTACCATTGACTTCAATTCGCTTTTGGACTTTTCATCTAAAAGGAATTTTATCAACACTTCCAGGTATCTTCATTGCTCTATTGATTTCTTTACCAGACAAACTTACATTAATAACTGGCAGAAATCAACATGCTAAATCTTTACTGTTTGTATCATATTCCAAAATTGCTCTGAAGTTGTCCAATAGTTAGTTGCTATTGTGTTGAGCATATTTCTGCTATACTTATTCTGTAGGCAAACACATGAGTCTTTGAAGATGTTCACATTTTTACTGATCATGATTGTTAACAAGGAACTTCATTGTCTTTAAAGCACCTTTTTGTCAGTCTCCTGCCTCACCCAAATTTCACTTATTGTCTAAGTTTTGTATAGACTTGCCACACAAGGTCGTTTTCAACGCGCTTTCATGAAACTGCTCGACAGTGCCGAGTTTGAAGAGTTGTCTCCGAGGGATTTGATGCTGACATCAGCACTAAATACTGATTATCTCCTTACATTGCCAATTTATATTGACTGGAAAAGAGCATCAGAATCCAGTGCTATTATATTCAGGTAAATAGACCTTCTGAATTTTAAACTGGTTCCCAATATTTATCATTGCATGCTCCTCCGGATCATCAGTCACTGGAACATATCTGCACTGTCTTCTTCACACTTTTATTTATTCACCATAGATATTTTCTAGGATGGCAATATGGAATCTTATGATCCGGTTACTGGAGAGAAAATGATCTTCCTTGCCTAAGACAATTCCGACTTTAATTTTAGATTTAATTGGACAGAAGCAGGATTAAGTTGCATCTCTAAATTTCTTGTGTGTTCTTTGTACAGATAAAATAAAATTTCAGTAATTTGTGTCAACTTTAGCTGCCTCTCAGACACTTTTGATTGTGAAGAAATGATATCCTATTCTTTGCACTTAAATCGCTTCATATCCTATTTAAATATTTATTTATTTATTTCCTTTTTCACATGAGACTCATCTATAGTAGACCTTGCCTGAGGAGTTTTTGCAGGTAATTCACTCTTCCCATGTGACCATTTTTATATACAGGCGGGGATACACAACTGAGAGGCAGAAGGGCCTCCTAATTGCTGAAAAGCTGGATTATTTACAGTCGAAGTTTTTGCAGAACATCATTTTCCTTATTGCCAAACCACTTGGGAGATTAGGTGTCTGGTTGGATGAGGTAATTGGTATAACTTCAAATTGCCTTGTCCTTTTATTCAGTCTAATAGATCTTTATATTTGTTCACTGTGATCAAAATAGCTTTGTCTTTAGCAGATAAGGTGTTATACTTGCTAATTTGAAAATCATTAAAATGTAAGGAACCAGGATTTTCATGTAAGTTGTTTTTGTCCATGTTACCTACGTATAGTTGTATGGTAATACTCATGTTACTTAGTCAACCACCTGCACTCTTGTTGTACCTCCTTTTTAGCGGGGCCTTATGGAAACAATTGATGCAAACACTAATTGTTGATTGGATAAATACTAGGGATTGAATGAACACCATCATGAGTTCTTAGATTTGTTTGTTTGCGTGGAATTTAATGTCTTTAAGCAATAGTACTCTTAATTGGGCCTTATGTATGAGTTCTAGCAGTAAATCTTGTGTGTATGTTTTAACTTTTATCCATGTCTCAGTTGAGTTGTAAACTTTGGGTTTTGTCTTAAAGTTAACTGTTATTTGTTTCCTTATTAGATTACAGGGAAAATTACGAACTTTAATTTTTTATTAATACTCCTCCGGTTCTTGCTTCCTCATGGCCATATGTAATTCTTCTTTTGCGCTTTTATTCTTATATGCCCTGCTTAATCCGTTGCTTTCCTACAATCCTAAGCACATAGTTATTGATAATGCAATAGCCTAATCTCCAATTCACAGTACTGTAAGTTGAATGGTTGAAATTCAAAATGCAAAGCCATTTTCTTAATTTCTAGAACTCATTCAGAACAACAGTTTCTAAGGTTGAAATGCTTGTAATTCAAAATGCAATGCCTTAAAACACAAGCTTGATTTTATGTATATCTTTGTTATATGTCAATATTTTTTTATAGTTCCATGTTTGCTTCGTAAATTTTTTCAATTGTTTTCTGGAACAGGTTTTCAAGAGCGTTATACAGATTCAGGATACAGATGTTTTAAGAAATAAATTTAAGCTTTGGCTTGAGGATTTGTCGCTTTCCCTGAAGCGCCGTTCATATGATGGAAACAAATCTGATGACCTTGATGGAATTGGCATCTTATCCAGAGAGCTCCCAGTCTGGGCAGCTTCACAGAAAGCGGCAACTCTTTATGAAGGAATTCTATCCGGAGTTGGGCCACGTGAGAGGCTCTTAAGGAAGTTTCTTGCATGGGTTGGCCTAGTACCATCAACTCCCGAGGAAGCATTTGACCTTCATTTGGATAGTTCTAGTTCTGAGTCCAATTTAAGGTCTGATTCTGATTGATTATCATCTCATGAACTGAAAGAAAAGTTTGCATTTTAATTGCATTTTAATGCAGTAACAACCTATCCTCTAAATGAATTAATAAAGAATTTTTTAATATCATGACTTTTTTTTGTTGTTGTTATAATACGGCAGTCGTGTTTATAGTAGAACTTGATTAACTGCTACTATATTAGCCATGGATGATATTGCCCAAATCCATCCCTTATCTGTAATCAAAACCCTGTCAAATCTCTATATGTATTCGTCTAAAGAAAACCGTTGTTTTTTCTTAAAATGTTGAACCATCAATATATATTTTAATGATAAATCAGAAGGTCCATATTTGTCTCTAAATCTTCTGCACCTTCTTTAACATTGACAAGTGGATATTCTTTTGATATGTTTCTTAGAAATAATTCAAGTTTTTTCCATGTTAAATTTTTTTTTTTTGGTGTGAGATTTGGGTCTTGTTTCTCTCACACAATACGCGCTGATACAAATCAATGAATTCGATTGTAGAATAGAACCGTTAGGGAAGAATTGGCAATGTTAACCAGTGCTGCATGCAATGAGCCAAAGAGTTTTATTTATAATTGTATGGTATAATTTTCAGTTTTATAATTAAATTGTTTGTATGTTCTGTCTGAGCCTTGGGTAGGTTTATTTGAGACTAAGAGTAGTTAATGGGATTAGAGAGGGAGAAGTTAAAAACAGTCTATTGCTAGGCAGAAAATCACTTATGGATTGATGCTGTTTCTTCCTATTTTCTAATTGCTGAAGGTTATCTATGTTCTCAAGTGGAGTAATGCAATTAAAGAACATGCTATGTGCCTTTATAAGTACACTATCTCTGATTTAGGGATGAAGACTCCTTGTACTTGTAAGTGATATTTTTTTATTTGCACAGCCCAAGTTTCTTACCAAGGATATCACTTACCGACATATGGAAACCAGCATCACCGAAGTCTTGCGGAAATGACTTCAGGAAGATGTTAAAAACTGCCCTTTCAATTCTATTCTCACGATCTATTCTCCAGGTACATTAAATTTACATAATGTTCTCTACTTCTTATGATAAAGTATCAGATTTAACTTACGAGTGGTACAAATGCTCAAAAAGATTGGGTTTCAGATTGCTAATTATATTGGATGTAGTTCATAGCTTCAGAAGCCAAATAGCCGTACAACCGCACTATAAGTTACTTTAGCAGCTACTTTGTATTTTTCCAACCCAGTTTGTATGAGTTCACTATATTCACTCGTAACCCTTTTAACATTCAGTCCCCAACCAATGTTGAACATACCCAAGTTGTTACAAAAGTCTGTCATGTCATCGTATCCAAGTTGCTACAAAAGTCTGTCATGTCATCGTATCCAAGTTGCTACCTGGTCCTATCCTATGGCCCAAGGCACTACTTAATGCAAAGAATAATGAATTGTATGAGCTTTTCTGTTCATGCTATACAACTTTGTACACAGTGAAGAATTTTTATTGGAACTAGGAAGTGGTGATTCTATTTCTCCACCAGAATCATTTTTGAAACCCTTGTTGACATCAGAACTACAGAAAACTGAGAATGAATCAGTCACCAAATTTATTTGTAATTATCTTGTTAGGTCCCATTTAACTAATAGCCATTTTGTTAATAAATAAGAGTATGCTTTTCTTTATGCACACCATATTTGTGAAGCAGCATTTCAAAGCTATTAAAAATTATCAATCGTAAGTTGAACAAAGATGTCTTTGTCTAGGAACCAGCATTCCAAGAATTAATTTTGTTTTATATTGAAGACAATGAAGAAATAGAGACACCAGATCAAGCTGGGATGCCTTCACTGCAAATTGAAATCTATGAGAGAATTCCTATTCCAGATTTGCCGGTAAATGGTTCAGCACCGAAGCCTTGCAGCTATAGTGCTATGCAAATTATTTATGCCAATGATGGAATTTTTCTTGTTTATCTTCTGTAGGTTGTTTTTCCTCACAAGAAGCTGTCTTTCCGTATTCTTGATGCGGTATGCATGATTCTTACTAATCTGATATGTTCCATGTCCTGAAGTTATTTATCTGACCTGTTAAAGCTCTAAGAGAGTGGTATTTATTACCTCAACCTTTTTGATATTGAGATGAAGATCCTATAAGGGTGCTATTCCCAGGCTTGAATCATTCTGATACCTGACATGGACTGTCACACAGAAACTAGATTGGTTTATAAAAAGAGTACAATCATTACTGAGATTTCATCTGTCTAACCAGAGGCGATTGAGATAACCCATTTGGTGAATCTGAGGCATAAGTAGGTCAATTGACTTCTTTAGCAATTGGAATTATTCATTTTCTAAAGCAAGGACATAACTAGAACAATTTCCCAATTAGTTCGATGGGCAGTATTTCATCACTAGTTCAGTCATTAGTAGTGAAAGACTACCTTTACACAAGTTTACCTCTTAATTATCTGTTAGGTGTCTTCATGCTTGAAGAAATTGGTGATTCTTGTTTGCTTCTAATAGCTAAAGGCATTGATTAAGGATTGTCTCAGGTGCTTTTGTGTTGGGACAGTAAGCTCTGTACCAGTATTGCATGACAAATAAATTTAAATATGTGTGAGAATCAAAACAGTCTGAAACCTCAGAAAAACCTGCCACGTCTAAGTTGTTTGGAGGAAGACCAAGTTGTAGGTACTGAATTTACATCACAAAAGAATTACCTAACTGCGAACCTGGATTTTATATTAGGTACGCAAGAGCAACGGTGATTTTCTTGTGTCATTGAATTTCAAATGCCCAAGAATGCTCGAGACTTATGAACTGCATATGCGTTTTGATTAAGTCAATCAGAATTGGCAATGAGAAGAGATGTGTCTGCACTATGTTTGCTGCAGTTCCATAACTTCCTACAGAACAGAAGTAATATATCATTCAATCTTGATATAAACCCAAAATATTTGGTTGTGGAAGATGCTGGCTCTTCATTGTATTCTTTCTGGAATTATTTTGAGCTATCAATGCTTTGGTGATTTTATGGATTAAATGTGTTTCTGCTGTTTCTTGAACAAATATGTTGGTACCAACGAATCTTAGCCACAAACTTTACCACCATATGCAGGTGCGGCTGGATATAGCAACAATACTGGGACTTTTGGCATACTTCTTCAGTTATAAATTTGAAAACATTTTATCTTCCCCGTAAGTACTTGCTCATACTGTTTGTCTGATCTACAGTACTCATGAGTAGCGTTTGTCGAGTTCTATCTCTCTGATCCTTGCAGATCCGCACTAATGTTGGATGTGGTTGCAGCCACTGCACTCGGGATATATGTCTTTCGTGTACTTTTGGGGTACAAACAAACAAGTGATAGATATCAAGTGAGTTCAGCAAATTCCCTTTCTGTTATTCCGAAAGAAGTGTGCATCTATGCACAAGCTTATAATTTTCAGACTGTTTGCAGCTTTTGGTCAATAAGACACTTTATGAGAAAACAGTAGCTAGTGGCTTTGGTTCCATCCATTTTCTTCTTGATGCTTCTGAACAGCAACAAGTGAGTCATACAAATTTTTCCATTTTGATGTTAATATCTAGTTAAACAATGTTACAAGCCCATTATTTTTCCTTTTCTACACCCAATGCAGTACAAAGAAGCCATTTTGGTGTATGCAATCCTACTCAAAGCAGAGACTGACCAGGTTAGTCTTATGGCGATACGTTTGCCTTTTTTTTTCTTATTATGATCATAGTGAAGAATAGAAGCATTTTCGCGAACCATATAATGAAGATTAAAACTCTCCCTACAAATGAAGTGAGCAAGAATTCGGTTGAGTGCAGGTGAAAAATATGAAAGCCATTGCCCATAAATGTGAGACATTCATCTTTGAAGTTTTCCAAGAGAAGGTAATTATGAAAGATTATAGTTTTATTTCCCATTAGTTTTTTGGCGAGAATAATTAATAGTTTTAAGATGGAGGCAGGTTGAAATGCCAATTGATAATGCCATAGACACACTGTTGAGGCTGGGTCTTGTAGTGAAAAAGCTCGTCGACAGAGAGCTCGTAGTGCAGCCTATTCCTTGCAGCAGAGCATGTGTCATTCTCCGGAATCGATGGAATACTCTCATCAACTAAACACCACTCTGTATATACACTAGGTATGTATTAAGTTGTAGTATAGGTCTCCACTACTATTAGTGTGTATTGATAAAAAAGTAAAGAGACCTTGTTAGAGCTGAAATCTTCCAACCCAACTAATATAATGTGCTAGTTGATGGCAAACAGTTTTGGCAAGCTAGTATTATTCAGATACAATCAAGACAGTCGATTTACAGAGGTTTTTCAACCCTAAAGAACAATACTCAAAGCTTTCAAGCAGAAAACTGTGTCTTCTAACTGTGAATCTCTGAGGGGGGGGGCAAAATTTAAGGATATGATGAGGAATTTGATCAAGAAATGTTGGCATTCTTGAGGGACTCGGAGTTTATGACACCAGCGGATGTGCGCATGTAGTGCTTGGCCTCGAGTATGGCAGCACAAGAGTCGTCCGTCTTTAGGTGAGGCTGGACTAGTTCCCATATCTTCTTCTTTTGAATCTGCTCAAGTATTCATCCCCACTAGTTTTATAAGTGTCTACCTTTAAACTAGTAGCATTTAGCACCAAGAGTTTGATGCTTAAACTAAAGTTCAAGAAATATACTCCCTCCATCCCAAAACTTATGTCCAATATTCCATTTTGGATTGTCCGAAAATTCTTGTCCACTTTCATTTCTTAGTAAATTATTACACACAACTTTTTTGTAGGATCCACAACTTTACATCACTTTACACACAACTAACAACTCTCCTTAAAAACAATGCAAAAAACAAAGTGGACAAGAATTTTGGGACGGAGGGAGTATATGCTGATAAGAAGGGGACTGCCCTTTCATTGTACTGATTTCACTACTCAATCTAATAGAGCACAAACATGCCAAAAAGACAACCTTTTTCATCACAACCATGGTTCTTTACTTCAGAAAGTACTTCAAATCTCAAAAAACAATTCGTTTTTTGTCAAAGCTAGCTATAAATCACTAGTCTACCAAAACCCCCAAAAATTGGTGAACAAAGTCGAAAAAAAGGCAAAACAAAAGGCAGCTTCATCAATTTTCAACTCAAAATTATGTCTTTGACAAAAGTATGTACCAAAGCTAACCTAATTGTTCCTAAACATCACACAAACATAAATCTCAAACCTCCCAAATTCAAGAATACGAACACATGAAATAACGGCTCATCATTTTGCTTTCGATCTCTATTGTAAGCAGTTCATAGCTTCACTATAATGCCAAGTATTAACTAAAACTAGATAAACACATCTCTTACTATAACGAAAACCGAAACTGATAAGAGAGACTTGCCTGGTTTGGCGATGCAGAATCGGGTAGGCTATCTTTTTCCTCAACAGAACCAAACCATACCCTGTCACCTGGCATTGCACCCTCCGGAGGCACAAGAAGCTCCACATTCTCATGTGCAGCATCCGAAGCCGCCATCAGCATTCCAAAGGATTTCACACCTCGCATATTTCTTGCTTTCAGGTTAGCAAGAACGACTACATTCCTGTCCTGCAAACAAATTATTGTACGCCCAATTTGAGTACAAGTAAATTACTTCATAGCAATTCTCATTTACAGTTTATTTTCTCATCAAACTGCAGCAAAGAAAGCACAATTTTGAAGAACAAAAAAGGTATCGAGTTATCCACAGCAACAATTAAGCAGAGTGAATAACAATTCTTTTTCTCAGCAGAATGAAGCACAATGGTATCCAAGCAAAGATGAATTAGGGCAGAATGAAGCACAGTTTTGTCCAACAAAAAATGAATTAGGGCAGAATGAAGCACAATTTTGTCCAAGAAAAATGAATTAGGGCGGAATGAAGCACAGTTTTGTCCAAGAAAAAATGAATTAGGCCAAATAAGAAGAAATGAGAAAAATAAGAATTGAAAACGGAGACCTGAAGGAGGTGAAGAGGAACGTATTTGACGAGGCCGCTGCAGATGGTCCTCGGCTCCGCCTCGCCGACGTCGACCTCCTCGACGTAGAGAGAATCCGCCTCCTCATGCCTCCACGCCTTGAGAATCTTCCCTACACGTATATCGAGAGTGTTGGCCGCCTCTTTCACGGCGTCCGCTTTATCTTCCTCGGAGGCGTCGGCCACAGCAACCGCCTCCGCCTCCGTACCGGAGCAGAAACATGAAGACTGCGATCCTTCTCTTCTTCGAGATGATTCGCAATTGTCGATAGGGCTCCTATTCAGCACCAACGGTGTAGATTTGGCGGCAGTAGGGGTTATGCGGCGGCGAGTGTTGGATTGTATGATGGTAGGGAGGAATGAGGTGCAGCGGCGGTAGTGGCGACGGCAGGAGAGGAGGAAGGGGGCGGAAGAGAGAGCCGTAGCAGCCGCCATAACTAGTTGCAGTTTGTGAGTTGGATCACTCCGTCGTCGAGCCTCAAACTCGATATCCCATTCTCAGAGTTGGGGTATCTTTCCATATATACATATTGACCCCTTCACTTTTCCACTTGTTCAACCCGCTCCACAGCAGAAATACTAACGATAAATTGCAAAAGCCATCATATTCAATTATTCATACGTCATAAACCGTTTATCTAGTCATATGGGACGATTTGGGAACATGAATTCCTATAGAGATGGACTAATGTGCATCATGTTACATATGTAACATAATTCAATTTTCAATTTTGACTCGATTTGAGTCGATTTGATTTAGATTAAAAAATAAATAAATAATCTCCCCCCCTCCCACTGCGCCCCCTCTCTCTCTCTCCCCTCTTGGCTCTTAGCATTTATGTCATTGATATATCCATCTAAAACATTAGAAATCTGTAACATTATGTATAAAAGCAACGACAAATTTAATTCATGCATCACAAAACAGATGTATTGCAACTCAAAAAAGGAAAAGAAAGGTACAAGAGATATAAGATTTATAGAAAAATCTCCAGTTCAACATGTAGAAAAACCTCGTTAATCTGACAATAATAAAGGGAGAAGAAGCATAAAACTCAAGTAGCTCAACAAAGTTTGGACCTTCATCAGTAGTCATCACCTCTTGATACCACTTCTTTACACGTAGGACGAAGCAAAATCGTGTGCTCGAATTGAGATACGTAGCTTCCCCTAACATCGCAAAGAGGAGGGTACGGCTGCCAAAGTTCATAAAAGTACTCGAATCATATGGCGTTAAAAATCAAGTTAGTAAACACCCTAGGTGATCATGTTCTACCATCATAACCAAGCATCAACAACTTATGTAATATGTAAGCAAAAAGCATACCTGAACAACGCCAGCATCACATAAGTTCTTTAGTGCCATCAAATACTTTGTTTCCCCAATGCGATCTAGATATCGTCTACAAAAGGCCAATGTAGAAAAGTTCTTATTAATAGTTGCGAGGAGTTGCTTTGCTCTGGGCAACCGCAGAGGAATGTGACCGGCATCAAAGTTCTTCATGTAATGGCTGCACTCAAGGTCTTCTCTCACATGTCCTTTCCCTACGACAAATAAAGCAGGCAAAAGCATCAGGAAAACTATTTCAGCTACAAAGTTTCTCTCTAGAATAGTACAAGGTTGAACCTGTAGATCCAAAAGTCTCAATTGCATAGAATTCACCCTCTTCCATTTTTGTTTGTTCTCCTCCTTTTACTATGGGAACAGATTTTCCTGCATGGATTTGATATTGCCCAATGCTATGCCCGTTCAAGTTTCTGATGCTTTTGACTGCCAAAGAACCCAAAACATCAACGTCAACAAGATACCTTCATCAGAAGTGCACGAATTTCCTTTCATGTTGAAAATCTTGAAAATATAGCACATGGGTAGAAAGCACAACCAAGTGTTCTGATTTGTAGATGGGAATCCAATACTAAACAGAGAGATAAATGCCCTCCGAGGGCTACTTGGGACCCTAAAACAATTGATAATCTTTAAATAAAGTGCATGCCTACCTTAGTATGAAAAATAATGCTTGTCTTTTTATTTTTATGTTGAATATTGTGTTATGAGCTAGAATACATTTCCAAATAATGATATGATTGCATGTTATACACGGTGCTAAAGTTGTCAGTTGAAAATATACCCTGAAACATCTTTCCATTGATCTCAACTTCATACGACTCCATGACCTCTTGGATGGCAGCACCAACATCGCACAAACGCACGTCAATCCCAGCTTCCTATTGTTTTCAAACAAAAACCTACGTCAATATCTCCAACTTTCTCTAACAAAGTTAGCAATTTCAATTACCAAGAAACATACTTGTGCAAATTAATAGTCAGAGACCAACCTTTATACCCGTATTTGTGGCTTCACGTGAGGCCTCAAGCAGTGGGTTGAACATGGGGTTGAATGCCACAGTAAATGCACAGTCCACTATACGTCCTGAAATAATGTGAACAAATTTTGGAGTAAAAATGAGAGTAAATGAAAAGCATCCAGCATCAGTACTATCCTACTATAAGGCAACTGCAACTACAGAATTACCATCAATGTGGGTCCCAAAATCCAGTTTCATAACATCATCATACTGGAGCACAGTTTTGTCGCCGGAATTTGGAGTCCAATGAGCAGCAACCCTACCATCAAGCAAATGAAACTCATAAGACTAAAAAGAGAGGCCTGAAAAGGATAAAAGACCCTAATCTTGAATAAAACATTACCAATTCAATGAGCATCCCGTAGGAAATGCTATGCCAGCTTGTAAACCATTCTCAGATATTAATTTGCGAACTGTGTTCTCCAAGGTCTCACATAGATCGGTCATCAAAATTCCAGGTTTCGCAATTTGCCTAATATATTTTCGTACCTACAAAGGATCACAGGGTTAGAAACTCGGACCACCATCGAGGACAAAGTTTATTTAATATATGCTCAAATGAAGTTTAAAGCTACCTGACGATGGACTTCAGCTGCTTGGCGAACAGAATTATAAATTGGTTTCTCTAGTCGCTCAAGTTCTCTCTTTTCCTCAGATGTAGTTCTCCACAAGTTACTACATTAACCATTAATGATCAGATAACTAGTATGAAGAGTTTTAAATACAGAACAATCTATAAAGTTTTAGCATGTACTTAATTTAGAAAATACACATAAACTATTTATATGACTGATGGCAGTCAATTTCACCATGTATCACCATGATGCCAATGTCAATAATACATGCTATGCCCAAAGTAATGGTGAAAAGAATTATTCGCGGTGTTTCTATCTAAAAGTTCCTCAGTGATGGACAAAAACTATTAGACCTTCCGTACGTTTGGATAACTTTTCAACAGTTTCTTTATCATCTACTTTATGTACTTCTCTTAAAATTCTCCAAACTTTTAGCTCCATGATCCCCCCCCCACACACACACACCACCACCACACACCCACACACAAACACATCTTTTATTAAAATGATTCTTATTAAAACAAAATTCACTTGATTGATACATAATAAACACATACGACATATGGTATTAAATAAGATGAGAGATTTCTTCTCTAATAAGGGATATATTTGATGAATTTTAATTGGCTAGTTAGCATGCTCATCATAATACATCACATAAATAATACACTGAAAAGTTATTGTAATTAGTTGGACATACTCATCCTTATACTGCTGAATTTCACCCTCTGGAAACTCGCCAGATGGAAAAAGTTCAACTACTGGAATAGTAGGCGGATCAGTTTGCTGAGCTGGTTCTTTCTTCTTCCTGTAACCAGGTTATTTGATATGCCATTAATCAAATAAACGAAAGAATGAAACTATGCAAAAGGATGCGTCTCACTTGGCTTTACTTTTCTTCTTCTTCTTCTTTGCAGCTTCTATAATGCATATTTTTTTTACGAGTTAGGACACATATAAAGTATGAAAAGAACCAGACATGGAAATTATCCAAACATTAACCCACAAAATCGATTACAATACCACGACAAACGGCTCAGTTAGAATATTAATCAAATGTCACTGAAACAGAATGCGCAGAAGAAAAAAAACATAATTAGTCCTTGTATCTTTTTCAGCTTACTAGCAACAATCAAACTTTAGCTGGACGAATAATAACGAGAGTTTCCTTAAAAACAGAACCTAGTTGAAATAGGAATAGGATAAACATAAGAACACAAGCATAAATCTGTTTATCTTTGCAGCAGAAATCGAACTTTTACCCAAAAATACTTATTCTCATCCCCATCAAACCTTAAAACACTAGCATTTACCATTCATCTTTATCACATTTTTACTCTCAAGAGTAGATGACCACTATTACATAAAACAGCATAAGCTAATGAAGGCGGCAGAAAAGTGACCTTGGGGTTCATCCAGAGCTAGGATATCAACTTTTTCCTCGACCTCTTCAACAGCAACTTTACTAGCGCTAGACTCATTGGACCCATTGGCAAGGCCCGGCGCCGCTTCCTCCGCAGGGATTGCGGCGGAGCTCCCGTCGTTGGCCATATCGATCACCACTGCGCAAACCGCAAAAAAAAATCAATCAGTAACGAAACATTCACGCGCATAATATACGAAAAATTAGGTGAATTTTGAAATAGAGCTAGGGTTCTTGATAAAAAATTGTTGAATAATTGGACAAACCAGTCGTGATTGGTCGGAGATGGAATATCGGAGCTGAGGAACAATCTAATAACACAAACTCGTTCGCGAGTAATGGTGGTGGGGTGGCGGCGGAGATGAATGGCGTTCTATAGGATTTCCCCCCCCCTTTCCCCCCACTTTACCTCCCAACCTCCCAATTCTAAACCCCCCCTAAAAAAAAAAAAAAAAAAAAAAAAATCTTTTTAACCCCCACCCCCCCCCCCCCCCACCAAAAAAAAATTCATTCTATGCGGCGACTTTCGTTTCGCAATCACTGTTTCAAATTTCAATTAGTCGTCGGTCATTCCCCTCTTTTCTCTTTTTTTTTTTTTCTTAAAATTAAAATTTGAGTAATTAAAAATATATTTTTTTCATTCTATGATAAAACTTCTTTATATTTGGTAAATTCAGTATTAATTTTTAACATATTACTCAATCCATTCCCTTATTAATGTTTTGATTTCTTTTTGGATCGTTCAATTAAAATATTTTGTTAATAATACATAAACAAAAATTAATCAAAAGTCAAAATACTATACATTATAAAATATTATTTTCTTAATTTTTATGGAAAAAAAATGATAAAACATGAAGAATGTAATAGTAATACTGTATTCATTATGATTTGGGCTAATTGACAACAATAGTTTAATTTAAATCCATGTATATACATAGCCCATTAATGATGCTATATCATTTTATTTATTGATAGTATATAGTAAAACCTGATTTGTTTTTGTCAATTAATAAATGATATATAAAAATTATAGCCTTCTTTATATTCATCTATAATCAAAATGAGTTTAATTGAATTCTGAAAATCCTCTAACATTGTGTTTCATTGTAGGGAATGATATATATATATATATATATAGTGTGGATATAGGGAGATCCAACACTCAAAAGAGATATGAGAACCATTCCATACCATAGATCCCTTCCAAATCAAAGGTCAAGATTACACTACTAGTTTAATTTTTTTTTTCAAAAAAAAAGGTAGAAAGAGCAAAATGGAAATATTGAAACAAAACAATTTGAATTTAATTCTCATATCTAAAGCAACTCTCTCACTCTCTCTTACTCTTCCAACCAACAGACTCCATTCTCTCTCATTCTCTCTCACTCTCTCTTACTCTCTTTCTCTCTCTAATGAAACTGAGAATTGCGTGAGTTGAAGAAAGAACGAAAATGAAACCATTTTGATTTCCTTCTTCCTCCAATTTCTCGAAAGCCACCAGCTCCTCCGCGCCTAAAACCGCCGCAAGTCGCATTTTTCGTACTTCCTTGGTAGAAATTTGAGATCCTCCGTCCATAATCAACGAAGTAAGAGGTAGGTTGCAACTTCTCTGTTGTTGTTTTCGTTAACCCATGGATGAAATTGCGATTTTGAATAGAAATAGTTTGTGTAAAATTGATTTTTTTTTTCTATTGCCTTCGTTGAAATTCGAGAAGAATCGTCCTTAATTTAGGAATTGTGAGGTCTGGTTCATCTTTTCTGTTGTTAATTAGGTTTATCCATGGATGAAATTGTGTTTTGGAAGAGAAATGGTTTGTGTAAACCGTCAGTATTTCAAACCGAAAATTTAAGAAATCCTTAAAATATATTTGAGGCCTGATATTTCGTTGTTTAAGATGAATTGAACTCGTTCAAACACGAATTAGGTATATTAATTGGCGGGTGAAGAATTTTGATGAGGGATTTAGTTTATGATTTATGATTTTTTCACGGTTTCATTGATATGCATGAATCTTGTGGATTATTAGCATGAATTTGAGTGTCTGTGTGCATGAAAGTTTTAATATTGGTATGCATACCCTTTTTTTCGTCTGGCTTTTTTTTGTAATCGTAAGCATAAAATATTTTATATATTAGCATAAAATATGAAATAGTAAGCATAAAACACTATGTGCGTCAATGCGCTATTGTCAGGCTATGCAGAGGCTAAGATGTGGGGAG
Source organism: Lavandula angustifolia (assembly GCA_028984105.1). Taxonomy (NCBI): domain Eukaryota; kingdom Viridiplantae; phylum Streptophyta; class Magnoliopsida; order Lamiales; family Lamiaceae; genus Lavandula; species Lavandula angustifolia. The sequence goes on along the minus strand of CM054802.1, from coordinate 11,678,240 downwards.
AAGGGATTGTGCTTGTTAGGAGGATGCCTAAGTTGTGTTTGGAAGCAGACAACTTCACTTTATCCTCTGCTCTTCGTGCTTGTTCTGGACTCTGTTCGATAGAATTTATGATTTTTTCTATCCCGGTTTTATTGATATGCATGAATATCTTGTTTATTAGCATGAAATTGAGTGTCCCGTGTGCATGAAAATTTTAATATTGATATGCACACCCTTTTTTTCGTGTGCCTTTTTTATAAGCGTAAGCATAAAATATTTTATATATTAGCATAAAAATATGAAATAGTAAACATAAATTTTTTGTCCATTTGTACATATTATTTTGGATTTTTGTGCATAATTAATATTGGTGGTGTGCATAACTTGATCGAAAGGCTAGCATAAAAAGATTGAGTCAAATGCAAAAAATGTGTGCATAACTTGATCGAAAAGGTTAGCATGAAATTATATACTTGTGTGCATGATTTGTGAGAAAGGTAAGCATAAATTAAATTGTAACGGTAAAATATGATAAATATGAATTATTTCTTGAGGGGGGGGGACTTCCATCCATAAAAATCTGCATAAATTCACCTAGAATATAATATACATAAACAGATAATCAGAAAATAGAAAAATACAAAAATCGAATAAAACAAACGAAATGAGAAAAATTGCCCAAGAAAAATGAAGGTCCATCCAAAATCAATCTTTATGCGTACACATCAGATTCATTCTAACAAAAAAAAAATAATCGGGGTCAAAAAGAAACACGACTACGTCATTCCGATTCGGACATGCATGAAAAGTTCACAAGATGAGCATAAAAGTGATCTCAAATTTATGGACGGAGGCGATGTTTACGTGATGAGCATAAACACATAACATCATGAGCATAAAGATGTAAAACTCGAACGTGGCAGCGAAAATGGGTGTAGAGAGAAAATCTGAAGTTGAATTAAAAGAAGAGGAGTTTACAAAAATACCTTTAATGAGCTAGATTTTCTCATTTTTTAATTTATTTTTAAATGCTTTTGAGGATAAATGAGAGTCTTAGATTTGCGAAATGAAGGGACGAGATCGGTTCTCGTATCTCTTTTAAGATTTGGTTCTCATAATATCCATTCCATATATATATATATATATATATATATATATATATATATATATATATTATGATGAGGAACCCGCAGCCGCTATTTTTTGTGCGCACAGAGTAAATCTCGCTCATGTGCAATAGCTTGCAAATCACACAGGAGAGTTACACCCTTAAGGTGACAGGGTGACAGACTCACATAGCGTGAACTCATGATCTTTCGGTCCCAAGCCACCCATCTTCACCATTATGTCATCCCATGGGACGAAATGATAATTTTCTCTTATTTGATTTAGGAGAAAAAGCACAAAAACTTGTGTGCACCATTTTGGTATACCCTTGTGTTTACCACACCACAAGGATATTGATATGTGTTAAATATGACTCACTTAATTTAATGAAAAATGTCATATGTCAATGTCCTTGTGGTGTGGTACACACAAAGGTATACAAAAATGGTACATACAAGCCGCTCCGAAGAAAAAGAGGAGAGAGTGGAAAAAAAATGGTGGGTCCCACTTGATTTTTCTTTCTCTCCAAATATGAGAAAAAAGATGAGAGAGAATGGAATTTAATTACAAAACAGACAAAAATGCCCTCACATAATAATTTTGTAATAATTTTCTTTTTTTATAAAAATATTTATGTCTTCTTAAAATAAACATTATTTCTTTTCTCTCTAATTCTCTACAACCAAACAAGGAAGAGAGAAAAGAAAATATTTATTTCTCTTCTTTTTTCTCTCAAACCAAACGACATATAAAATCTATTCTATTTTTTACCTTTGTCTTTCTCTTTCTCTTCTTTCTCTTATATTTATTTCCTCTCATTTTCTCTCCGCAACCATACAAAGGGTAAAGGTGTGATTGATATTGAATTTGAGTGTGGACATGTAAATAGTATATCGTGGGGAGAATGCTCGAATGTATACATAATATGTTCTTTTTTAAAGATGCTTACTAGTATTTACTAGTGTATGCGTATAATTACAAAAAATAATATTTAGTTATATTTATACCTTGTGATTTTTTTTAAGAGAGGGAAATTATCACTATTCGATTATCATAACTAATAATATGTATAAAATATAATTCAAAACTTGAAAAGTTATAAAAGAATTCCACGAAATTATATTAAAAAGGGAATGAAAACCAAAGTGGCTATAATCGCATATTCAAATATTTGTTCAAAACGATGTGCTAGTTAGAGCAAGAGATAATTTTTGTTTGAAAAAAATAAAAGAAAGGGATGTTGATATTCAATAATCAAATACCATATATTAGTAAATGAGTATGACATTTTTTCAATATCCATTATAGGTAGAAAACCCGCCTACTAAGTTCATCCTTAAATTAATAAGGAAATAATATCGAGTTAAACTCACTAAGTTTTCGCCTTATGTGAGATAGTGTGAGATAATGATATTTAACTCTTAATAATACTATAATATTTATCGTTTATTCTAACATATTATTTTTAAAGTCGTTTAAAGTTGTTTTTAATCAAAAGTTGTTAGTATTTGCAATATTAGAAGAAGAAAAAAAAACACCTCTTGATCAATTTATAAGTTTCTGCTGGCTAATTTTAAGTTCCAAAAATGTAAAAATATACATTTAAACATTAAAAAAAGTACGTATACGATGAAAAAGCTCTAAAACAACTTATTTATGCGGTTCCAAACACTACCTTAATTGAGGTAATAAGTGGCACATAGACGAATAGTTATGATAGACAATAGCTCAATTGAATAGCTTAAGAGATGTATCACATAGGGGAATAATTGAGCATGGGACGCATTTTTTTCCAATTATTAAATATCAATTGATTGATTAATTAATATTTATATATCTTAATAAAATTTCATGATCTATAAAAGAGGTTCAAATATGAATATGCTTTTAGTATATGAACATGCATTTTAAATACAATTGTACTGGACTTTATAGATGATAATACTACATTTTCAAATGACTATACTATATTTAAGGTACTTTTTAGTAATATGGCAAATACAAGTGCAGTTCATTTGTATTGAAAGTCGCAATAAATTTGTCTCTGAGAGTCGCAATATTCACACATTCACACGATTAGAGTTGTTCTCGCTGAAACCTACCCATGTAACAAATACTATTAACTTATGGAGTAAATAGATTACTTCATTTGTTCTATTAATAGTGTCTTCTAATCCAAAAGGGGTATTTTATTAATAATCTCCCTCCGTCCTAGCTGACTTGTCTTGTTTGATTTCGACACAGATATTTTGGTGAGTGGCGGTTGTGTGTAGATCTGCAGGTGATTGTGTGTAGAAAGTGGGAGTTTGTGTAGTAATATTTTTCTTTTTAGGAAACAAGACAAGTCGGGTGTGACGGCCCTAAAATGAATACAAGACAAGTCGGGCAGGACGGTCCTAAAATGAATACAAGACAAGTCGGACGGGACGGAGGGAATATCTTATTTCTAAAAATGACAAATAATTTGTACCACAAATTATTTATTCTAAAATCAAACAACTTACATCACAATATTATTTTCTTAATTTTTATACCAAAAGAAACTAAACACTAAGTATTTATTAATGATTTTTTTTAAATATAAATAAAATATGGATGCTCTCGAAACCGCAACTGCATTCTACTTTTCGTATTTTTTTTAAAATTTTAAAAACACCTAGTTTGTTTACATGCTAGTATTATTTTCTATATTTATCATATGAGTGTGTAATAGCATTTAATGCAGTTGGATTTACATAACTTTTTTTGAATTCCGAATTTCCAAGTCTGTCTTGACAATTCAATTATAAAAAAAGGGTGGGAGAAAAAAAGAATAAAAAATTGAGACCTAGTTGGCCACCGGCGGTGCACCGTGTTTGTGAGCTCCGGCGTCGTTTCAAGTTCACTTAGTGCATGCAATTGCTCCCTTCGATTCAAAGCCCTAACGATTTACCGTCGGAGAAATGGACGCCGTCGTGTTCGATGTTGGAAGTAAGCTGCTCAAATCCGGTTTTGCTGTTCCCGACCAGCCTCCTTCTATGGTAATTTTGATTTTCTGCGGGTTATTTTTTTCTACTATTCGGCAGAAGTGGAACCGCTGCACCGTCATTCTAGTGCTGAAAGCTATCTTATTTTTCGTTGTGTGTTTACTAGTAAATTGTTTTAGTTACGCGGTAGTTTTTGTAGTGATTTTCGCGATGGTTCGATCAATCTTTGTTGTGTAAGAAGACGTGAAACCATTAAAGAATTAGGTGATTAGCATTGATTTTCCGGTGGCTTGTCTCATTTACTCGGTCTCTCTCATCTTCCATCAATTTAAGCACTAATTGCTTGTGGAAACCATTTTTCTGGATGTAGATCTATTTACATTTGACGAGCTTGTGTTTAGTTCTCTGAATGCATCCCCAAAAGAGTTCTTTTTGTTTATTGGTTGATTTTGTAAATCCCCTTTTTACTTGAAAATAGTTGACACTTGACAGAAGAATGGGGAATCTCATTCTAGAATCTGTCCAGCAAAAGAGATTGGTGGACTTATTTTCTCTTTGGCCTTTCTTGCTAATTCGTATTTTAGGCTTTTCAAGGCAGTGCGGATGCTAAGAATGTTTTAGAGTTTATGGAGTGCTCTTGCATGCTATTACTATGTATCGTGGAAGGGAGAGCTTACCATCGTTCTATCACAGTTCAGTTCATCGTTAATGATCAATAATAATGATTCTGGTTGCTCTGCAACTTTATCTGTTTTTGTATTCAATGGTTTGGGTGAGAGTGCATGAAAACTGGAATCATTACTTCAACAACTATATAGAAGCTTAGAAAAGATTACCATTTCTTTCTTTTAGACTTGCCGTTCATGGCTCAATTATTGATTAGTGTCGGTACCACAGGATTCAAGTCACGCTACTGAAGGTAAGAGTGTGCAGCTCCTTTTTAAGTAAAATGAAGAATCTCAACATGATAATTTTGCATTTACTTAAATGTTCCCTTCATCCACAATAGGCTCCACGTGTCCGTTATTAGAAGTGCATTTTTGAAGTGATTATGAGGGCATTTAAGGAGAAGTACCACCTCCTTTAGTTTGATGCTCTGCCGATACAATTTTATGCCTGTATGATGAAGACATCAAGTTCAATTATAGAATCTAGAAAATTGGAACGCCAACCCCGATAGGCAACAATCTTCCTCTAATGGGGAATGAAACTTGAAAACAATTTATTTATGGCAGATTTAAGGAGTTATGCTGTATTCTAATGCTATTGTTTACATTAATACTTGTAAACTCTAGTTTGCCACCCTAAGTTCTTGTTTTTAGTATGTAATAGTAATTTCCAGTGTCCATGTTCATTAAAAAAGATAGGACGTAGTGCTTTTGAAAGGCCATTACTGACCTTTATCATTTACACGTCAGCTTCCATAAGTATCATCAAATAAATGAGCGTCTTTACCTTATTCGCTTCCTATAAATGTTGCCTTAGTTTGGTTGCCCTACATTTCACTTTTTCTCCTTTAAATCGGTATCTCCATTCCTCGACTATTTCGCCGTTTCCTTTGCCTAGACTCAAGTCGGAGCATGGAGCCTGCTGTTGTTGATGCTGGTTCTAAACTTATCAAATTTAATCATGCCCTTCCTAACTGTGGTCCCGAGGTAAAAATTCTTGTGTGATATAGGGAAATCATGATTTAATTGAAGCTTCTAGAGTGAGTAGGGTGACATTAATTTGGCAAAGATTTTATGTTTTGATTTCAAAGTGCTGCTACTGAATTTGTTGTAATTATGGGTTTCGAGTTCGATACTGGGCTAAGGTTTTCTTTTTTTAAAATGGAATTGATACTCTTTTCAAGTTCGAGTTTCATTAAGGAATCGAGACACATCGGAAGAATGTATTAAAAAATCAGAAGACTGATTTAAAGATCAGTTGTAGATTCCATCTTAAGTAATTGCTTAGGCTTTTCGACTGTTTGGTGAATATATTAACGGAAGGGGAAAGGGAAAGAAAGAGAATCCATAGAATGGACTTGCGAAATTGAAACTCCTTCAGGTTTCACAAGTTCTCAGTTACCATTTAGTGTTGAAACTTGTGTTCCTTTTGTGCTGTAAAAATATGTAGCCTTCGTCCTTTATTTATTTATATATAAT